>PVIH01023592.1:0-24514 GCA_004025045.1 Sigmodon hispidus | reverse complement strand
ACAGGGATGGAAAAAAAATTCAGAGGGAAAGCTGAACACAAAGTAAATATATGTGTAGCAATCTTATTTGCATTATCACCCTTGATAAGTCATGCTTATGATTTTTATCTTCTTTATAGTTATTGTTAACTTATCAGCATTTTAAATTCATTTTACTGTTTTTCTTGATAAATACAAAATAAATAAAGAAGAAAAAAAAAAAAGAGCACTGGCTGTTCTTCTGGAGGACCTGAGTTTGAGTCCCAGCATCCACATGGCAGCTAACAACTGTCTGTAATTCCAAGATCTGACACCCTTACACAGCAGGCAAAACACCAATTCACATAAAAATAAATATATATTTTTAAAAGTCTCACTAGAGCTGTCTCTGAAGGTGTAGGTATGGGAGAACAGTCCCTTGCTCATCTCTACAAGGGCTAAACTAGGCAGGGCAATGCTGGAGAGCTCACCATGGTGGTGAAGACAGGAGAGCTGGCGGACTAAGCTACCCAGCAACTACCCAGGCTCAGAACCAGGGCTATGTATTGGTCTACCCCAACATCCAACCCCATCTGTGATCTCCTAGAGCACTGGATGGGGGTGAGGGACTGGTCTTGTGGACCCAGGGCTGTACAATAAGAACATAGGGCAGTAATAAAATGTCCAGAAAGTGTCCCAGTGAGGACCCAGCATCAATGGTGTAGCAGAGACCAGGAGCCTCGAATCAGACCAATGATTCTTTGGGATGAACATCTGCATGTAAAAATATATGGATAGAGGGGTTTACTGCGTAACTCTGCAGCTTCCATGACGAGATTCTTCTCCTCTCCTTCTTAAATTTTGTTAGGTTTTATTTTGGAGGAGGGGGGGTTGGATGAGATTAGGAGATATGATGTGAAAGGCACAAAGAATAAATAAAAGGAAAGTTTAAAAGCAAAGGTTTTTTTTTTTAAGTCTCCATTAATGTTCTATAGGTTATGAAGGGCACACCTCGGTTTTACCAGCCCAGCAAGGCTCTGCATATGCATCCCGTGTTCTGACAGTGGAAAGGGAAAGAGAAAGAAATGACTGCTTTCCCACAGGTGTGCCAGGGAGGCGACAGGTGGGACAGATGGACAGTCTGGCGGATCTGTGCCAGATGCTTCCTGTGGGTGGCCCGTGCTGAGCAGCATCTCCTGGAATGCTCAGAGAGCACACAGTGAGGCTGGTGCCATTTCTTGTCTAGGGAAACTGAGGCTAAGAGGGGTAACAGGCTAGTCCCAGGTCACACATCAGGCACGCCTGATTGTGGTTCTTACCCTCTGGGCTCTACTTCCTGCTGGCATGCTATTTGAGAGGACTGCGAACGAGCATCCTAGGAAGGCAGGTTTGGTCCTTCATCCTCACGGCGGGATGAGCCTCTCAAAGGCAGAATCTTTGCGACTTTCATCTCATTACTCTTCCAGCTTTTGCTGCTCTTGGTACCGAGGGCCGTATTGATTAAACAGGATTATGGGCAGCAGAAACTCAGAGGTGCCAGCCCAGGTGAGGGAAAGAATCTTGGGAACACAGTGGTCAGTGAGCATGTGACATCTGAGGAAGCGGATGGTGGCGCTGTTGTGCGGAAGTCTGCAGTTTTTAAGAGAATGCTGTAGCTCCATTCGCCAGCCTTCATGCCAGCCCTTCTTCCATGCCCACCTTCTGTGGTGTGGAAACTCTAGCTCTGCTGGTGTGGCAGACTTCAAAGACAGTGTCTTTCTGAAGCCCCGACCTGCAGCAGCCCTGACTCTGTAATCAGCTCCCTGGTGGGACCTGGGCCAACAATTCCCTTGGTACTCTGCTCTGTGGCTTTGGAGTCTTATGGACGCTTCACTCAGCATCTTTTCTTATACACTTTCCTGTGACTCTCAAACTCTATGTGACAAGAGACACATTCTTTTTTGTTTTTTGTTTTGTTTTTTGTTTTTGTTTTGGTTTTTTTTTTTTTAAGTTATCTTTAGGGCTAGAGCTGTGACTCAGTAGAATACTTGTCTGGCTTACATGGGGCACTGAGTTTGATCCCTAGCACCACACAAACCAAGCATGGTGGTACACACTGGTAATCCCATCACTCACAAAATTGAGGCAGGAGGATCGAAAGTTCAAGGCCATCCTTAGTTACGCAGAGAGTTCAAGGCTACAATTTTTGTTCTGCCATTCACACCATACCAAAAACATCACACATACCCTACTCTGTCCCTGCAGAGGGAAAAGCCAGTTAGTTGGTGACGTTTGTATGGCTGTCCCAGGGATGGTGAGTTAATGCAGGTAATTTAAGACTCACAGGTCTGGCCCAGAAAAGCCAGTGAAAACAGAACCTGACACAGGACCAACAATGATCTATAAATGGAGGAAAGACCAAGTAGCTTGTTTTAGTTAGGGTTTTATTGCTGAGAAGAGACGCCATCAACAGGGCAACTCTTATAAAGGAAAACGTTTAATTGGGGCTGGCTTACATGTTCAGAGGTTTAGTCTAGTATCATCATGGAGGCAGACAGACATAGTGCTGGAGAGGTAGCTGAGAATGCTACACCTGGATGGGCAGATAGCAGAAAGAAAGACACAGGGGCAAAGAAGCTTAGGAGACCTCAAAGCCCACACCCAACGACACATTTCCTCCAACAAGGCCACACCTACTCCAACAAGGCCACACCTCCTAATAGTATCCCTCCTTATGAACCTATGGGGGCTGTTTGCATTCAAACAAATCCAATTGGCTCAACCTAATCTCTTTTAATGCATCTGACAGGGGACAGGAGAGCCCTGGGGAAGCAAGGTTGAGAAATAAACAGAAGTTTTAAACATCAGAAAACTCTGGAATAGGCAAAAGTCTTCCAGCCACAGAAACCACGTGAGTCGGGAGGAAGGGAGAGCCCAGCACATTAGGAAGTAGAAAGCTAAAAATGGCGGGTCCCAGCTGACCAGCTGACTGGAGCACACATTGCTGCTGAGAGGCCGCCAGCCAGCTTCTGGGATTCCTGCTCTAAAGAACAGCTGTTGTCTCTGTTCCCAGGATCCTTGGAATTCCCACGGGATCTGAGGTCATAGAAGGAGTCTCTTCCGGGCAGCTCAGATTTGGGAAGGGGGAGGGGCATAGGCAGGAGTGGGTGTGGGATGCAAAGGCCTTTCTGTTCCCTAAAAAGCAAACCACAAGCTGTACTCACCTGCAAATATTTCCTTGGAAAGTGAGCCCCAAGGAAGCTTTGCAGCAAACTGAGCTGGTTCCCTGCTGTCCACAGAGGCTGCACATGGCTCATAGCTCCTTCTCACCCCGTGCAAGTTCCTGGACATACTGTACCCACAGGGTGCCATGGTGAAGCCAGAGTCCTAGCAAGTCTGGATGGTTGGTTGACATCTCTTAAAGGAAGTGTTCGCTTTGAGGACATGAGTGGGGTGGCAGTTGAGTCTTTCTATCTGCACAAGTAATTGGAATGAGTGATCAGTAGATGTGCCCTGCCTGAGAAACAAGAAAAGTAGCTGTGATTCATGAGTGCAAATGTGGCAGATGGATCTGGAGTGATCTCTGAGCTGGTCTGGGACCAAAAGTTCCTTGGGGCAGCTACTCACTGAGTTGATTCGAAAGAACTAATAACAAACGGCCAGGGTAGAGAGGAGCATCCTCTAGTGCAGAGTCCTGAAGAAGCTGGGATGGCTTTTAATAGGTCTGAAGTTCAAGGAGAACTCTGGGGAAATGAGACTGGAGAGGCAATGATGAGTAAGGTCATAACCTCATGTGCCACCATGTCTGGCTGGGATGTCCTCAGTGCAGCTGTCAAAAGGCTAACACGACAAGAAGGACATGATTTTCTGTGATAGCAAGCAGAGGTGCCCCAGCCCCCAGCTTGGTTTTTCGATGGTTCACTCATGGCATCTAGCTCCCTCTATCTGTCTGCTCTGCTATCCACAGCTTTGCTTTCCTGGTTCAGGATGGTCACCATGGCTGGGCAGTCACATCCAAATGCTGTAACAGCTATCAGAAAACATACCTAGGAGGTCGGAGAGATGGCTGAGAGAGTGACAGAGCTTGCCAGCAAGCCAGATGACCTGAGTTCGATTCCTGGAATCCACATTGTAAGAGGAGAGAACCCATTCCCCACCTTGACCTTTGATTTTCCCACTTACACTATGGCATACATGAACCCTTCCCCCCATAACACAATAAACAAACAAATAAAATATCCTTAGAAAGAAAGGAAGAAAGAGAGAGAAAGGAAACATACTTAGGAACTGGGGATGAGGGTGGCCTCAGTGGGTAAGAGCAGTTGACACACAAACATGAGGCCTGGGTTGATCCCCAGCACCCCCACAGGCCTACAATCCCATGCTGTGCTGGGTGGAGACAGGAGGTTTGTGGGACTTGCTGGCCACCAGCCTAGCTCCAGGCTCAGTGAGATCCTGTCTCAAGAGAATGAGGAGCAGTGGTCAGGTAAGACCCACTGTCCTCCTGTGGTGTCCATATGCACACATCGGTGTGTGCTCTCCCCATACCACATGAGAAATAATAAAAGAAAGAAAGAGAATGAGAAAACCAGCAACCTGCCACACCACACTGGAGAGGGCTGGTTTTTCCTTTGGGGCTTGTCAAGAAACAGGAAGTTCTTTCAGAGATTTCATGAGTTAGTCACATGGTCACAGGAACAGCAAAGGAGGCTGGGAAGTATAGTAATCACCCTAAACAGCACAGATCCTGCTGAAATGTATTTTGTCATTATGAGATATAATGAGAATAAATATTGGACATCCCCCAGGCTGTGCCACAGCCGGACCCCAGCAGGTTACACTCACTCTCAGTCCTGTGTTCACAGTGACTCACATGATTGCTGAATTAGTGATAAATTTATATTTGCAAGATCTCGTGTTTTAAAATTTCAGTTTGTGAATGTTTTTGTTGCGGTGATTGAGAATACCGCCACCCTCCCCAAGCAGGCTTGCTATGTAGCCCAGTGGGTGTCAATCTTCAAACTTTTTATCCTTCTGCCTCAGCCTCTAGAGTGTGTGGTTATAAGGTTTTTTGAGATCAGGAACTGTCTTTTTGTCTTTTGTTTTAATGTTTCTCAACAGTTACACATAGGATCTCATGTAGCCCGTACTGGCCTAGACCTTCTTGTCCTCCTGACTTCCTAAGAACGGGATTATGGATGTATATGGGTTTCTCTCTCTCTCCCTCCCTCCCTCTCTTCCTTCCTCTTGTATTGTCTGTCTGTCTGTCATCCATCAGTCTGTCCATCCATTGATCTCACTGTGTAGCATGAGCTAGCCTAGTACTTCTGCTCCATCTTCCTAGTGCTGAGATTCCAGATGTCAGTCCCCTCGCCCAGCTCTCATGTCTGCCATCCATCCTCAGCTGGGACAGGGAGGTGCAGTGGAGTGAAAGGCAGACTCTTATCTTGAAAGTCCAGCAAGTAGGTCTGGATCAATCGGGAGCCTTTCCCTAGTGAATGCTTTCCCCGTCTGCATTTTAAAAACCACTGTCTGTGAGCTATGCAGCCAACACCAGTTAAAGGAAAGCTTTGGTCTGCCTAAGATGAAGAGGCAAGAGACAACTAATGAGTCTGATGTAATTGGGTACCAATAAAATTGCACTATATGAAAGGCCATGAGAACTGCAGTGCGAACCTCACACAATTAGAGACTAACTCATCTGCACCCGCTCTTTGACTTTGAATCATTTTATGGACGTCCAAGTTCCCACTGACATTGTCTGGTGATGTCATGGTGAGAATCCTGACTGCCATTAAATTTCAGGACAGAAGTCCAACAGGGCCAAAGATACTCAAAATTTGCAAACTGAGCATGTCAGGTACAAGACCCTCCCCCTTCTTTCCCGATTGCTAGCAGCATTATGCAGCAAATGGAAGTCAGCTGGAGCATTTCCTCAGTGGCAGACAAAGCTCTAATAGGTAGTTCCACATGACATAACTTGTTCAGCCCTTCCATGTAGAATAAACTTACAAAATAGCTATTGTCTTTATACTTTACATGTGGGAAAATTGAGGCACAGGCAAACTATGTTTACTGCCTGGGATCCTATAGCCTGCAGAGGCTGAGCTGGGATTTGAACCCAGGCCTTCCACACTAAAGTTTTCATTACCCTGAACATTGTTTCAAATTTGTTGTTTCCAGATTTCCTGCCTTCTGTTTTGATGACATTTTTGAAAATCTGGAGCAAAATAAGACATAGGAAGAGGAATTTCACAAGGTTCCATTACAGTGGTGTCTTATCTCACATGGCAGGGACATTTCAAAGCCAGCACTTAGAAAAAGAAAACTGTATTAAGTTCAAATTGCCTTCACTCTGTGGACAAAAGGAGTCTGCGTCACATATCAGAACCACTGAGCAGCCGGCTTGAGTCTTGTGTGCCCCATTGGATATCAATTTCTCTTCTAAATTCCGTGAACACGGAGTGGAATGCAGTTCGAGGCAGGCTGCGGTGTTGCCTCTAAGAAGGAAGAATGTGCACAGAGAGGGAACGAGCAAAACTGGAAGAGAAAATGGGCTAAGAGACAGTGTTGAGCTCCAGGTGGCTCGGATACAGGACTGACAGTGTGATTCTCACTTTCTCTGGATGGTTGGGAGATTCTTAAATGCAGTGTTGATAGAGAAACAATACACTTAAGATTCTCTTTGGAAGCTGCTGCCATTTCTTCTCTCATTGGCTATAGCAGTTAAATTCTCTAGTATCAAAACCAAAGTCTCACTAGTTGGGCATCTGATGATCCCAAGGGACCAAGTAGTGTGAATAATTCACAGCTGCTCTGGAAGTGAGAGAGCTTTAAGAGGCAGGCCTAGTGGGAGGTCACCAGGCCCACTGAGGATGGATTACTGCTTCCTCTCTGGAATGGGCCTTGTAATTTATCTTAAGCACAAACACATGGCAGAGAGAACTTAGGAGAATGGGGGCGTGTAGAGGAGAGAGAGAGAGTGTTTGTAAAGGTCTCAGGGAAGCACCCACCTGCCCATGTTAGACTACACTGAGTGGTGTATGTCTCAGAGTGAGAACGACCAACTCTGGGGTCCTCCGACCCCCTCACCTGTCCTTACCTGTTGTCTGCTGGTAGAACCTGTGAGAGGCAGGGCCTTGACTTAGTTCCCTTTTCTGTTGCTATGGTAAGATACTCTGGCAGAAGAAACTTAAAAACGGGTTCCAGGGTTCAGTACTCCATGGGGTAAGTCAAGGCAGCAGGAACTGATGTAACAAGTCACATGACATCCTCACGGGAAGCCACAGTCCTTGGTATAGTTAAGGTGGTTTTTCCTACCCAGTATGGAAACTCCTCACCCACACAGGCACAGGCCAGCCTAACCTCACAGATCCTCAGAGACTTCTTTTCTAGGTGATTCCAGGTCTGCCAAGTAAACCATAAATATTAACTATCAAAGGCCCACAGAACAACTTAAGGCTATAAAATGGCTCCCAGCCCCCATCTCTCCCTTCTTCCCCCATCTCTCCCTCTCTCTTCCTTCATGACCACAAAGTTAAGCAGTTTAGACTGGCCACATGCTCCCACTGTGATGTATGGCTGCAGGCCCAGAACAGCTAAAACTGTGAGCCAAAAGAAACATTTTCTCTTTCTAAGTCGACTGTCTCTGGTCTTTGTTACTGTAAAGGAAAACAGACTCACAGGCGACTAATTCTTAATGATTCCCAGTTTCCTTCGCTGTGTCCCTGAAAACAACTTCCAACTGGGGTTAATGAAAGAAATGGGGTGATGTGTCCAAACCTTGGGAACAACTTAGCTAGGTACATAGGTTCCTGGGGGAGCCCAACAACTGGGATTTGTAGGTGTGTTGGATAGTTTAATGTCAGCTGGACACAAACTAAAGTCATCGGAGACTTTAGAAAATACCTCCATAAGACTGGGCCATAGGCAGGCTGTGGTGATGCACACCTTTAATCTCAGCACTGGGAGGCAGAAGCAGGTGAATCTCTGAGTTCAAGGTCAGTCTAGTCTACAGAGCAAGTTCTAGGACAGCCAAGACTACACAGAGAAACCCTGTCTCAAAAACCAAAACTAGACAAAAAACAAGCAACATTGGGCTATAGGTAAGCTGTAGGGCATTTTCTTATTTAGTGATTGATGGGGGAGGGCCCAGCCCATGGTGGGTGGTGCCATCACTGGACTGGTGGTCTTGGGTTCTGTAAGAAAGCAGGCTGAGCAAGCCAGTGAGCAGCATCCCTCCATGGCCTCTGCATCAGCTCCTGACTCCAGGTCCCTGCCCTGTTTTGAGTCCCCCATCCTGATTTTCTTTGATGACTAGCTATGATGTGGAAGTTTAAGCCCAATAAACCTTTTCTTCTCCAACTTGCTTTTTGGCCATGCTTTCTTCACCATAGCAATGGAAACCCTAACTATGACACAAAGAATTATTTCAAAGCACCATACTAGTTTTGAACCTCCATCACCTTGTCCCCACCCTGAGTGATGGGGGGGGGGCCCTGAGGCACAACTCTCACTTGCTCCCATGCAAGTGTTTTTCCTGGGATGTTTGAATCTGTCGCAATTCCAAACGTTTTCACTGGAGCAATGGTTCTACCCTATCATAAACAGATGCAATTTCTCCCTTCTCCAGACTTCCTCCTCCAATACCAACCTCTCTCAGGATCACTCCTGAAGGCTTTGGTCCTTCTCTGGCCCCTCCCACTGCCTGACTGTGCTGTATGCTTAGTGGGAGTCAGATTCCCACTGCTGACAGCCACAATGTCAAGCTTGTTCATGGCCACTTAAGCTGCCTGGAGCCTAAGTACCTTGTCTGTTACTCCCTGCTCCAGCCATCAGATTGTAAAATACCAAACTGTCTTTATGCACCATACACTTGAACAGAGGCCCTGCTGGTTTCCTCCTTTGTGGAGGGCAACTGTGAGGAAGAAGAGGTAAGTCTGGCTGTCTTTTTATAGTCCTCTGCAAAGGTCAGGCTTTGTTTTGCGTCGGGGAAATGGCTCACACCATACTGTGTACATAAAAGGGATGGATTATCAGCCTGCCTTCCCATCAGGCCTGTGCTGAGCACATAATCTACCTTCTTTTTCTTGGGCAAAACCACCTAAGGTTCAATTTGATGAGTTTTATTTCTGACCCTGCATGAAGGGCTGACCCAACACCAGTCTCCTTTAGAAGGCAGTATTAGCCAGCTTTCCATGATAATCATAAAAATACCTGAGACAGACAGTTTACAAAGTCAAAAGGTTAATTCAGGCTCAAGGTTTTAGAGTTTCAAACCTGGCCAGTTGGTTCTCATTCCTTTCAAGCCTGTGGTGAGACAGCACATCTTAATAGGGAGCCTACGGGTGCAGAAATGATTACCTGGTATGAGGTGGGTGATGGGATGTTGGGGTGTGTGAGGAAGTGAAAGGGAGGAGCAGGCGGGCGTGTGTGTGTGTGTGTGTGTGTGTGTGTGTGTGTGTGTGTGTGTGTGTGTGTGTTGTCTTCTCTAAGGACACACCCTCAAAGACAGATAGCCTCCAGCTAGGCTCCACCCCTTAAAGGTCCTGCTGTGCCTGGAAACTAAATTGGTATGGAAAGAGCATTTGAGGACTTTGATCCAAACACCAGTAGAGACCAGAAACAAGGCCTGCTTATTAAACATCTTTGATGCCTAATTTGTTGTGGAATATCACATGAACTGTAAAGATGTGTTATATTTGTTTATGCTGAATTTGTTTAATTATGTAAAGATGTGTTGCTGTTTCACCTAGTCTGCCTAAGGCACCTGATTGGTGACTGGCCAGTAGCTAGGCAGTAGAGGGATAGGTGGGGCTGATGGGTAGAAAGACTAAGTAGGAAAAGAAATCTAGGCTCAGGGAATGAGAAAGAACAGGGAGAATGAAAATGAGAGAGAAAGAGGGAGAGAGAGAGAGAGAGAGAGAGAGAGAGAGAGAGAGAGAGAGAGAGAGAGAGAGATTCCCAGGGTCAGAATCCAGACAGCCACCAGATGGGTGGACACGGAGGAAACAGGAAAGTAAGATCTACAAAATGAAAGGTAAAAAGCCCTGAGGCAAAATGCAGATAAAGAGAAACAGATTAAAACAAGAGCTGATCAAAGGCTGAGCATTCATAACTAACAAGTTTCCAGGTCATGATTTGGGAGCTGGTTGGTGACCCAAAGAAAGCCTGATGCACCAATTTGTGTCCTACACTTTATGAAACAGGTGTCTGATCTGCATAAGGAAGACCTCACTTGTAAGCTACCCACAGCCAAGCGGAGGAACAGAGAAAGACAGCCCAAGTTCCCTAGGCAGGACATCCTCATCCCCTGGAGGACTTTGGCTCACTGACAGGCTGGTAGACGATTCCTTCAGTATTTGACTGAACATACACTACCTAACACCTCCAGTGTGTGGTCCTCTGGTACAGATTCTTGGAGCACATTCGGTTAACAAAACAAAGACCTCATCATCATTCAAATGATGTTTCTGGGTTAGGAAATTATACATGGGCAATGAAATTTATTTTCCAAACTCAGATTTGATGGAGATTTGCAAGGATAATTGAATTGGGACAACAGACACAGATCCCAACTGCCCCACAGAAATCATAGTGAGTTCATATGTGTATGTTCATGTACAGGAAGGTAGATGCATGCGTGTGTGTGTGTGTGTGTGTGTGTGTGTGTGTGTGTGTGTGTGTGTCCATGTAAAGCACCAGAATGCAAGTGAATTAGTTGCTTTTGTATTGCTTTGGTAAAAACCAAAACAAACACCAGACAGAAATCTAGAAGATAGAGGTTTTTGCCTTGACTTAGTCTTGAGGCTTAGACTTGTTAATGGCCTTGCTGTCGGTTAGCCCTTTAAAATGGCTTAGATGTTTATATTAATTATATGTTGTTCGGCTTATGGCTTAGACATATTGTTAGTTTATTTTTGTATTTTAATTTACTTTACTTTTATTTATTTGTCTTGTCACGTGGCTTGTGAGACACACACACACACACACACACACATATATATATATCTTGTTTTTTGGGTGACTGGATAATGTCTTTTTTGGACTCCACCCTCCTTCCCCTTTATATATGCTCAGATTTTTTGCCTTTTTAAATGATTCTCTGCTATAGGCCCAAACAGTCTCTTTATTAACAAATGATATTTACAGCATACAGAAAGATATCCCACATCACAGAAACATCTCATAGAAGGTTTCTCCTCTCTCATAGTTGTGGAGAATTCACCTCCAGACACGGTGGGCTCTGTCTGTGGTGCCGAGAGTATGACTGCATGCTTCCAGAGCACGGTGGGTCAGGAAGCAGCAAGGAAGACCAGAACTGGGGGCAGAAGCAGCTGTCAAGGGTGCAGGCAGGTATCACAACAGCTGGAGACTGAGAGCATGGCCCATGAACCTGCAGAGGGCATTTCAGATTTAGGGGTGCTGGAACCCCCAAAGGCACTCCCCTTCTATTGCCCTCTGGCTGATACAGTGTAAACAACATCTTTGCCACCTATTCCCTGTCACAGACTTCACAACAGTGGAGCCAGCCAGGCACAGAATGAACCCTCCGAGACTGTGAACTGAAATTAACTTGTCCTCTATTTGATGGCTTCAAGTATTTTGTCACAGAGACAGAAAGGCAACACTGGCGTTCACCCCCTCCATCTCACCTCTAGTAGAGACCTGATTTGGAGTAATGGCCTTTTACAGGACATTCTCTGAACTTTTCCTGTGGATACCATCACATCCCTCAAATGCTTAACATGAATCCTTCCTCTTCATCTAACCATGTAGATGCAAAATACATTTTATGTTCCTAGACCTAGGCCAACACCTGTAGAGAGCTGTGTGCAGCCATACCTTAAAGATGGCGCTGGCTTCTGCCCTCTGCCTTCCCGATGGTGAGTGCTCTCAGTGATAAACAACTCCATAATTGGCTAAGGCTAAGAATCTGTCTTGCTTCCGCGTACCTGGGCCTATCGGTGGTGCCCACGTGGCGTACTAGGGTTGGCTGCCCAGAGGCTATTTAAGGCTACGAGCAGGTTTCCCCAGGGTCATCAGTCAGAAGTCATCAGAAGAAGTCAGAAATCAAGGTTCCTAAATAAACTGCTGAAAGAAGAGCCTGGTGTTGTGTCTTCCTTGCTGGTCGAGGCGGGTGTGACAAACACTCATAACTTTCTATGTCCTAATTTCACATTCAGTATCTCTCCAGCTAATTCAATGATTTTCATGATCCTCTGATGCATGAGTGAAATTATTGAAAAATGGGGCGATTCTAAAAGGAAATGGGTTAGCGACTTTGTGGGTTGAGAATGACCCTTCGAACCTTTTCTACCTGACCAAAAGAATTAAATAGCAATGCAAGGAGGTAAAATTTCTGTTTTTAAATATGAATTCACTCCACAAGTTGGCTGCAGGCAGAGTGGCCAGTGAACTTGGCTTCTGGTTAGACCAGTGGTTCTTCTCAGCCTTCCAAATGTTGTAACCCTTTAATACAGTTCCTCATGCTGTGGTGACCCCCCCAACCATAAAATTATTTTCATTACTACTTCATAACAAATTTTGTTACTATTATAAATCCTAACATAAATATTTTTGGAACTAGAGGTTTGCCAAAGGAGTCGTGACCCACAGGATGAAATGTCTACATTCAGGTAGGTCTTTTCATTCCCATGTCTTGGGCTCCACCTGGTACAGGGCAGATGCTAACTAAATGCTTTGTGTTAAAAAAAAAATCTTTTTCCTAACCCTCAGCCAGTCACTTCCCTTGACTTTCAGTATCTGCCCTGTGTCTTGATCCCACTCCTGGTCATTCTGCTGAGGCTCACATCTGACTCAAATTCCCTGTAGGGCCGGCAGTCAGAGTTTCCAGGGATTCAGAACTAATAGAAAGGAGAGGAGGAGGAACAGAGGTAAAGAAGGAAGAAAAAGAACAGAAAAGGGGAGAGAAAAGAGGAGAGAAAGGGTATATAGAGAGGAGGAGAGAAGAGAGAGAAGGAAGAGAGTGAGCACATGATAAGTAGGTAGGAATGTAGGTAGACAGGCATAAAGATAGAGAAACAGGTGATAGAGGAATAGATATATGTGATAGTAGATAAATAGACAATAGACAGGTGATAGATGACAGACATGATGTGAAGAGATATAATGATATCTGATAGGTAGACAACAGTTAGGTGATAAGACAGTAGATAGATGATGACAGATGATAGATAGATAGACAGATGGATAGAGATACATTGATACAGAGATGCATAAATATGTAGATGCACAGACTGATTTATTAGAAGGGAAAGGCTTGTGCAGTTGCAGAGACTCAGAGAGACCCAGGAGAGCAGCCCAGGGAGCTCCAGGGTGCACAGAGGCTCTAGAAGTGGAAGAGCCGATGTGATAAGACAGCCCCCCACTTACCATGCTTTGACTTCAGAACTTTTCACTTTTATCATGGTGCAGAAGCCCCTCCCAGTGAGTTCTGTGTGTAGAGCACTTAGTAGGGGTCTTTTTTCAGGACAGTGAGCTATGGCTTGATTCTCTCTTGCAAGGCTGGGCACTGTTAGAGGGCAAAGTTCCCAGTCAGCCATCAGGTATCACACCAGCGGGAGACTGAAAGCGGGGCCCATGAAGGGACACAAGGCACTTACTGTAAAGTGCTTGCTGTTAAGATGCTTGGGAAGTGAGGTAGGTGAACAATTTTTCTTTCTTTTTGTAATTAATTAATTATTATTATTTCATGTGCATTGGTGATTTGCCTGCATGTATGTCTGTGTGAGGTTATCAGATTCCCTTTAGAACTGGAGCTACCTACAGTTGTGAGCAGCCATAAGGGTGCTGGGAATTGAACATAGGCTCTCTTGAAGAACAGACAGGGCTCTTAACTGCTGAGCTATATCTCCAGCAATGAACATGCTTTCTATATATGGAGTAGCATCCCATGAATCCCACGAAAAGCTTAAAACACCATATGTAGAAAGTGGAGGAATAGGGGCTGGAGAGATGGCTCAGTGGTTAAGAGCAGTGACTGCTCTTGCAGAGGACCGGGGTTCAATTCCCAGCACCCACATGGCAGCTCACAACTGTCTGAAGTTCCAGTTCCCAGTTCCAGGCAAACACCAAGGCAAATAAAATAAATAAAGTTTAAAAAAAAAGAAATTGGAGGAATATCTAAAATAAGCCAATGTTTTGATACTTTGAACCTCAAAGCCCACACAGACAGCTGGCCCAGCCCTCAGGAAGCCAGGCAGGTGGCATGCTCTCTTATTCAGACTTCTACAGTGCCTTCAACAGTAAGGTCTACCTACTGTATTCAGCTCACCCATTCACACTGGTTAATAATGTCTAGAAACTCACTCTCAGGAACCCACATGCATTGACCAGATATCCTGGTACCTCATTACCTACTCAAGTTGACATATAAAATGAACCACTCCAGGGCCTTGGGCTGGAGGGCTGCTTTCTATACAATCAGGACCTTGGCAAGAAGGGAACACATGCTTAAGAAATGAGACCTCAAGGAGGTGAGATCTAGACGGAAGGGAAGTGTGGAGGCATGAAAAAGATAAAAGGAGGGAGGAGAGAGAGAAAGGAGAGAGCGAGCTGCAATGGTGAATTTAGGTCCTTTGGCTGTGACATTCTATTGTCAACTTGATGAGACTGATTCCTAGGAGACGAGGGAAGCATGCCTCCCTGTGTATCTGAGAGTGTTTCCGGAGACTCAGTTAGATCATGAGGGCTCTGATCTAATCCATGGGTTAATCTCCTGATGGATTCCAGATGGGATGATGTTAGGGAGGAAGTGGAAGGTAGGAATGAAACCTAGTCAGAAGAAGGAGGTCTCCGGGGATGGGCTGGGGGGTATACGTTGCCCTGGCTCCATCTGTTTCCTGGCCATCATGATGTGAACTGCTCAGCACTGCCAACCCCCATGATGAACTGGCAGTGCTGAAACTGTGAGCCAAAATAGGCCTGTCTTCTATTAGTGTGCATCTACTGGGTACTTGGGAGGTGAGGAACATAGTAACAGATCCAGCCATACCCGAATAAATGGACTTCTGGGTTCTTCCTTTAGTAGAGTTCTTTGCTGTGAGATTATGTTCTGATACATTGTAAATATTTTTCCCTTTAATAAAAAGCCCATTGGCCAGAATGCAGACAGGAAGTGCAGGCAGGCCTACTGGACTAAGAAAACTCTGGGAAAAGGAAGAGTCAGAGAGATGCCAGCAGAGATGCCAGCAGACGCAGAGGAAAGAAGACAACCATGCTGCTCTGAGAAAAGGTGCCAAGCCTCGTGGCTAAGCAAGATAAGAATCATGGGTTAGTTTAAGAGCAAGAGCTAGCTAGCAATATGTCTGAACTATAGGCCCATCCGCATGAAATTAATTCAAGCCTTTGTGTAATTATTTGGGGCTAAGTGGCAGTATGGTTGTGAGCAGGTCTGAATCTCAGGGCTAGGCTGGAAAGTCTAGACCAGAAACTTCTTACTATAGCTCTTGACTTCCTATTGGTGCAAAGGTCAGATTTCTGTGGCCCTTCTAAATGGTATATGTGAGTTCATATTCTGAAATTATTTTATTTCACAGCCTTAGAACAATGTATACCCTTGACTTAATTATTTTCTATTGGCCATGTGACCTTATTTGAACACACACACACACCAGCAAGTAAGCATGGGAGGCTGCATCTCAACATAATTTTTCATCATTGGGAGGAAGCAACTTGGGAATTAGTCTCTGAAAATACCAAACAAAAAGCTGTTCCCTCCTCCAGCAGAAAGGAGAATGGGGAACAGACACCTAAGCTACTCACTATTGTCTTCACCTGGTGAAGACACAGGGCTTGGAATGTGTTTCCTGCTGATGAGGCAGTCCTGGAATTAACCTTTACTTCTCAACCAGGCCTGCACTTCTGAGCTCCCACGTGGGATTTTAAAACATTCATCCCCAGCCACCTGGGAGCCTCTGCTTCAGGAGGCCGAGGGGAAAGACTGTAGTGTTTGCCTTAAGTTGATTCTGATGTGCCACCAAGGATGAAGCGTGTGAAATTCTGTGTAACCCTAGAAAGATGACTGGACTCAGTTATAGAGGTAGATAGGTGGTTAATATTGTCAACAGCTTCCAGAATCACCTAGGAGACAAGGTTCTAGACTTGCTTGTGAGTTTAAGGGAGCCTCTAGGCTGGATTAGCCTCTGGGCATGCTGGTGAGGGCATGTCTAAATTGAAAAGACCTTCCTTCAGTGTAACACTTTTCCATGAGGTGGGGACCTGAAGGAGAGTGAGCAGCCAACAGCCACTCTCTGTGTTCTCTTCAGATGCTGCCACTTCTGGCTCCCACTGCCAGCCCTTCCAGCCATGATGGACTGTATCCTCAGATAATGAGTCAAAAGAAAGCCTTCCTCCCTTGTGTTGCATTGTGGGGTATTTTTTTTTTTAAAAAAAAAAAAAAAACTTTATTTATTTGCCTTGGTGTTTGCCTGGAACTGGAACTACAGACAGTTGTTAGCTGCCATGTGGGTGCTGGGAATCGAACCCGGGTCGTCTGGAAGAGCAGACGGTGCTCTTAACCGCTGAGCCATCTCTCCAGCCCCTTGTGGGGTATTTTTTATCACCACAACAGAGAAAGTAGTAAGACAGACAGCTACACGAAGAATTGAGAAATTCTCAAAACAAAACAAAGACAACAGCAAAATAATAATAATAATAACAAATATCGAAAACATGTGGGAAGAGAAAGGTTGAGACATGGTTGTAGACCGGCAGCCTTGGTCACCCCTGGGTTTGGGTGCTGATGGGCCAGAAGACTGGCCACTTCTCGGCCTCTCACAGAAGTTCCCATATGCTCATGGGCTCATAGTGTCGTTTCTGACTTGCGGCTATTTGTGTCCTCTGCTTGTCTGAGTCTTTGGGTCCATCTATTTGTTCACCTTAGATTCATTTACAGATGTGGACTGAGAGCTCAACTGCAAGGGCTGGGAGATCAGGAGGAGGCAAGCGACAAACAGGTTAGGTGCAGGGTGGGGTGGGGGGACGGGCGGGATGATGAGGACTTCAGGTAAGCTGTAAGGATGGTGGGGGTTACAGAGGCAAACAACAGGCTGGAGGGCAGCTGAGCCAGTGAATGGGACAGGTGTGCAGAGAGCAGGATCCGACAGGTGCAGCCTGGCGTTGGAATCTGGGTCCCCATAGGGAAGCCCTGGACAGGACTAGCTGGCCGCTCCCATATTCTCACCTCTCTCCCTTTTCTGAAATAGCAAATGAATCTTCCAGTACAAGACACCAAGCTATATGGCGAGCGCTGACCGGAACCTGACAGCTCACCCTCCCATCAGGCAAGGCTAAGGTGTGTTATTCAGGGATGCTCTCCTTTTGCAGCAGAGATTAAAAGGATGGGATTACCAGGGCCAAGTTATCCACCTTGTAGCAGGTCCCTGCCTGTCCCAGGTTCCTTCTCCCAAGCCATCTGGAACCTCCTGCCTGCAGCCACAGTCCCGCCTTGAGCTCCGCTCGATGCGCGTGCGCCCTCTGGAGGCCACGAGGTGGCGGGCCGAGCCGGGGGAGTCATCCAGGCGTGGTCTTGTTGTATAGGCCAAGGGCTCTTGAACTATGGACAGCCCCGGGGAGCATTGAAGACCTTCTGTAAAAGGACGACTTTATGCGTTTACTCGTAGATTTCAGTTTCTCCGAGTAGGCGAGGTGCTTCCTTTGCCCTAAACCAAGGTTCAAACCTTTTTATGGAGGTGTTTTTCGAGGTTCTGGGGTGAGGCTCAAAGGGAGTGGGTCTCCAACAGTGTTAAACTCTTGCACTATAGGGGCTGGACCTATAGCTCGACAAGGCCACCAGAAGTCACCAACAAGACTCCATCTTGGGCTACAAGTTCAGATGGTCCCCTGGAGCAACCACAGGGTGAGGCAGAAGAGAAGTAGGTTCACCGAGTGAGCCTGTTGTGACGACGTTGTCAGCCTCCACCCAAGTCTAGTGTAGTCTACTAAGGAACCATGGAAGCACAGGCAACTTTTAAGTGGCTGTACCACTGAGAAAAGTCTCTCCTGAAGTAACCATAACCAGGAAAGCAACACTACCTAACAGAAACTACCAGGGAGCCTGTGGATGTAGATCCTGTCGGGTGAGAGAGGACCCCAAACTCCATTTACCACCTCCTCTCAGGCTGGTCCCACTGCTATTTAGAATAAGGAGGGAGCCAAGGGCATGTGACCCCTAGCTCAGCTGCCTGTGGAAGCAGCCACAGCTCTTTCATCATCATGGCATCTGCTCTGGTTCTGTCCAACTTTAAATCATATTTCCCTGAAAGGTCAGAGTGGCAAAGAAAGGTGGGGACAAGGGAACACTGTGACTATGTGAGGACACGCTGCAGTGGACTAATGGCAGGAGGGGGAGTCAGAACCGCCCTGCCCTGGTTCTGGAAGCACTCAGAAGCGTCAAGCACCAGCCCTTCGTTTTGAAGGAGAGTCCAAACAAACAGCAACAGCCTGTAAAGCCCCTTCCTGGGTTTAAGACATCGGATTAAGCTCAGTCATTGATATGGGAAGTCCAGACCTGGCCCTGGAATCTCAGAAGACACTCTCCACCTCTCCGCCCAACACTAGGGATGCAAAGACATGAGGACTTTGGAGCCACATGGTCTGCCAGTACTGAGTCCATCGGCTCCAGGGTCAGTGACAGACCTGTCTCAGAGTAAGGCAGAAAGTGACAGAAAAAGATGGCCACCAGTGACCTCTTGCCTCTCCAAACATCCATCCCCACCCCCAAACACATAACCCATGCAGTCTCTGTTAATGGCCTGCATTGAAACTTGCTTTCAAATATAGCACAAAACTGTATAATTGTATTTTTATTTCTATAGCAGAAAATCTGCACTGTTGAACTCAGTGTCAGTGGGTTTAACTATATGCATAAATTGAACAATAGGCACCACCAATTCTAGAATATTTTTATGACATCACCCCCCCAAAAGCAACTGACATTTATTAGGAGCTACTTTTTTCCTCCTATCTCCCACTCCAGCCTCAATCATCCACCAATTTCCCCTCTGTCGCTGTGACTGGCCTGTTCTGGACAGTCAGACAAATAAAGCCGTAAGTGACCTTTGGATCTGGCTCCATTCAGTGAGTTGGAAATTGTGGAAAAGCATTAATGTAACCTTACCACTGTGACCAGTCTTAAACAAACAGTTCAGGGTATTAACACCAGCATCCCTCTCCAGGACTCTTCTCATTTTTCTGTATCAAGTATGTTTTAAGGTTCATCCATGTTATTGCAAAGACTGATTACTGATTTCTTTTGATGACTGAATAATACTCCAATTTCTGTAGAGATCACAGGCATTTGAGTTGTTAGGTATGATGCTGCCATGGACATTCATGTATAAGTATGTGACCATGTCTTCATTTCTGTTAACCACATGACTGAGGAATTGCCAGACTGCTTCCCTGAGTAGCCCGAGCAGTGGCCTTGTGACTAAGCTGTACCTGAAGGTTGTGGTTTCCTGCATTCTCACCAATGCTTCCTACTGGGTTTCTCTTATGACTAATGACAAATATCCTTTCTTAGCTGATCATCCATACAGATGTTTCTCTTCTGGAGAAATGTCTGTTCAAATCCTTTGTCTGTTTTTCAACTTAGCTATTTCTTTTTATTCAGTTGTAGGTGTTCTTTGTGTATCCCTTTTGTGGGGAAGGGAGTTCAAAATAGGGTCTCCCTACATAGGCCTGGATATCCTAGAACTTGCCCTGTAAACCAGGTTGACCTTGAACTCAGAACTCTGCTTTCTGAGTGCTGAGATTAAAGATATGCCCCATACCTGGCTTCCAGAAGCAAGTCTTATCAGATAAACAAATTGCAAACACCTTCCATCTCCTACATTTTTTTCCCGTCTTGACTTTTACGGCGTAGGGAGTCCAGTGACTTGGATTCCATTGTTCTGTGGTAGGTGTGGTAGGGCTTCAGATCCCGGGCCTGACAGACATTTGGCAAATGTTCTGCCACTGACTTCCTCCTCCCCAGCTCTCCTTTTCCACTTGTGCTTCTGATGTCATATCGAGGAAAGGTGGCCCAATTGAAGGTCACACACACAGGCATATTTTCTTCTCAGAGCCTTGCATTTGGGCACAAACCAGCTTGTCTGTGGAACATTTTCTTGATTGATAACTAATGTTGAAGATTCATGGGGGAGGGCTCCATTGTAGGGGTGCCATCCCTGGGCTGATGGTCCTAGGCTGTATAAGAAAGCAGGCCAAGCAAGCCATGAGGAACAAGCCAGAATGAGGTGTTCATCAATGGCCTCTGCATCAGCTCCTGCCTCCAGGTTCTCACCGTGAGTTCTCCTAATGGACTGTGATAGGAATGTGTTAGCCAAATCAACCCTTTCCTTCCAGGTTGCTTTGTTTGTGTTTACTGCAGCAATAGCAAGCAAACTAAATAAATCATATGTGAATTCTTAAGTGTATTTTCCTTTAATTTTTATATATGCTGTAAGGGTCAAACTCAGTTTTGTTTTGGGAAGCCTCACTATGGAGTCTTTGCCTAGCCAGCACTCATCAGGCTGGCCTCATACTCACAGACCCATCTGCCTCTGCCTCCTGAGTGCTGGGATTAAATGTTAGCCTCACTCTTCCAGGCTTCAAAATTCATTCTTTACATATGGAAGCCCAGCAGGTGCATTTAAAACTATTAGCAAAAACACGGGAAAACAGCCTCTGTTGGTCACTGGTGACATGAATCCCCACTGAATCTTTGCTGAGAGACGCACAGGAGACTCCAGTGAGAAGTTATTTAAAAGTACCTCTTACCACAGGAGGGTTAGTTCTTGATTTAGTCCCATCTGATGTTCACTGCATGACTCAAAGATCCGGATCTCAGGGAGCCAGATACCATAAAAGTATCACCCAGATTGCATCACTCAGGACCAGGCAGGAGGTGCGGGTGGGGGACAAGACAGACACAGACCCGTGGAGTTGTTCTGTGAGCTTGACTGGATTGAGAAGCCCCAGATAGTGAAGATTTCTCTGGAAGTATCTATGAGAGCATTTCAGGGACATCAGACCAGGAGAGTTAATCCTCTGATGGAGTCATAACATGACCTTACTGAGGATGTAGAAATGTAGGAGAGGGGCCTTGATGGAACAAGAAGTTTGCTTGGGTGCCTGTCCTTGGACTACATCTCTCCCCAGCCCCTCCAGAGGATCTCTTGGCTTCCTGTTCATGGTGGAGATACTTCTTTTCTTCAGCACAGTGCATGGGCTGATGCTGACAAGCGGAAGCTAAGCTATAGAAACCACTGATCCAGGGACCTGTCTAACGAACTCAAACTTTGGCTCTACAAACTTTTTCTTTCTTGCTGTATCTCTCAGACTGACCTGCAAGTCCTGTCTTAGCCTCCAAGGAAGCTACAGAAGGCATTCTGCTAGGAGAAAAGGACTACTAATCTTTTTACTGTCATTTTTGTTTCGGTTTTTGTATTTGGCAGGGTCTCACTACCTAGCCTTGACTGGCCTGGAATGCAACTTGTGGACCAGATTGGCCTCCAGCTCACAAAGATCTACCTCCCTGTGTTTCCCATATGCTAGAACAAGTATGCAACACTACATACACACTGCTTGATCCTGTTTTATAATATATTTTGAAATTTTAAAAAATTATAAAGTAGTTCACAAAATGCTAAATTTTAGTCAATATGACTTTATTAGGGGCAGGAGACCTTATGGAAGTTATTATCATTCAATTTGCAAATAATCCACAAATCTTTATTTTATTATGGTTGTTTGATGAGGCATGGTACCATGTATGGTTTGTGCTGAGGATAATCTTGAATTCCTGCTGATTCTCTTGCATCCACCTCCAAAGTGCTGGGATTAGAGGCCTACATCACCACACCCAACTTAAGTATGTATTTTTGATTGGAGTAATCCCATCATGCCTTAGTTTGTGTGGGCTGCTATTAAAATATAGTCGACTGGGAGCTTGTGAACAGTAAACTTGTTTCTGTGACGCCACATCAAAGTGCAAACAGGCTGGTGTCCAGCGAACCCTATGTCCCCAAAGTCAGCAGCTTTTGGTACAACATGGAAGGGACTGAGAGTCTCCCTCAGGCCTCACTTTTATAAGGGTACTAATCTCATTCCTTAGGGCTCTGCTCCCTTATCTAACCACCTCCCAGTCCCCTCTCTCTTACAGTACCCCCTCTCAGGTGGGAGATTCAACCACTACCTCCAATACCATCAGCTCTGGGTGAGGGGTTTTTGGAGATGCATCTCAGAGCACAGTGCTCTGCTTGCCATGGGGAATTCAGGACATGCAGTCATGTTCTGGATGGATTTCCCAGTCTCGCTTAGCCCAGTTTAAACATCCTCATGGTTTCAATGACTTTCTCTCAACTGCAAACTCAACTTATTTCCCCCTTAAAGATTCCTGCAGGAGCTGGAAAGATGGCTTAGGGGTTAAAAGTGCCTGCTGCTAAGCAGAGGACCTGAATTTGGTTCCCAGCTCACAACTACCTGTAAGTCCAGTTCCAGGAGATCTAACACTTTCTTCTGGCATCCAGAGACACCCAAACATATGTACACATACACACAAAAAAAATTAAGAAAAGATTCCTGATAAGTAATAAATATGTATTTTTGATGTCTTAGGCCAAAATTAACTAAAGATCGAAGAAAAGCTAGATACATATACTATAAGGTGAGCAGAGTTGGTCAACTGCTACCCTCACAGTAGAAGAAAACCCAGGAAATCAGTGCCAAAGAAATTTTGGGTTCATTGTTGTTGCTCTGTATAATAGCTGCCCTGAAACTCCCTCTATAGATCAGGCTGGTCTCATACTCAGAGATCTGCCTGCCCCTGCCTCTCAAATGCTGAGATTAATTAAAGGCATGTACCACCATACCCAGCTGTCAAAGAGTTTTATTGTTGAAAACCAACGACAAAAAAAAACCCAACAAATATTTCTTGTAGTTTATTAACAAAAAACACAGTGAAAATTGTACAGTTCCTCCTCTTCAATCACTCCGTAAGTGCCCATCTTTTCAAGAAATGGATCAACAGACCACACTCTAACCAACTGAGCTAACCAGTTACTTAACAGACAGACTTTAAAACCTTTCTGATAAATATATTGCTGCACTGCATCCAGCCTGGATCACCCTCTTCAACAAGGCATACGCTGGAGCCTGTGGAGAACAAAAGGCTGGGATGTAGCCGGGTGGCAGAGTGCTGGTCTAGCATGCACAGCACCCTGAGTTTGCTCTGCAGTACTTCAGGGGCAAAATAAGCAAACAGGACAAGAAGTATGCTCAGTAGGAGAGCACTTACCTTGCAAGGGTTCAACCCCATCACCTAAGCAGCAAACAAACCATGTGGTGCATCTATCTATGTTTATATGTTAGACTTAGACTCAATTAGGACAGGGTTTAATCTCCTCTGGATAAGAAACAGGATCTTGGAAGCATCTATTTCCACTGAACCCCTAGGCTGTCTCTTGGGATGATGATAGAGTAGGTCACAGCCTCATCCTGGACCAAGGCTGAGCTTGTGTCCTTTCTGTCAAATAGCTGGCACCCTGCCTTTTGACCTTTATTTTCAAATGTCTCGTTCTGGGAACAGAAACCTTTGGCCCCTTCACCTTTAAAACGGTCCCCACGCATCACCAGAAACAGTCTGTCCCTACCAATTCTGCATCATGGTCCAGGCCCGTGTCATGGTGCTCAAGCTCCTCATCTCGAAACTTCTTGATGACCTGAAAAGGAAAGGGTATTCGAGAGAAAAAAGTCAGCATTCTAGGTTGCCTGCTGCTCATCTGATTTCCAGGCCAGCTCTTGGCGGCCTTGTCCACAGGTGAGGTCCACATGCTTCTCCTAGGAAAGGCCAGTGTTCACTCTGCCATTCCAGTGGGGAGAACAGCCTTGTAAGAGTAAACCATGGGCTCAAATAAGATTTATGTATGAAATAAGCCTGGCCCACAGGCTGGTATTTGCCAACTGCTGATTTAGGTTTTAAAAATGAAGAATTGAGACTTGTCTTAATCACTGTTCTATTGCTGTGAAGAGACGATGTAGTAAAAAGGTTTTGGCCTGGATTGGTCTTGAGATCTGGACTTGTTTGTAGCTGTTTAGCTCTGTCTAGCCTTGAGGTCTGAGCCAATAATCTCAAAGTCTTAAAGAAACACACAGAAGCTTATATTAATTATATATTGTTAGCCCTGTGGCTCAAGCATATTGCTAGCTAGCTCTTGAATCTTAACTTACTTTCATTAATCTGTCTTGTTACATGGTCTGTGGCTTATTTGTGTTTTTTTATCTTGTCTTTTTGGTGGCTGAATTGGTTTTTTTTGTTTGACTTTGCCTTTTTTTTAAATTTATGTTTGAATTTTTGGTTTGTTTTTAAGATGCCTTGCCATAGGCCAAAATAGTTTTTTGTTTTGTTTTTTAATCAAGACAACATAACCAAAGAAACTCTTATAAAGAAAGCATTTAATTGGGAGCAGGCTTACAGCTTCAGAAGTTAGTCCATTTTTAGCATGGCAGGGAGCACAGCAACACTTATAGTGCTGAAGGAGTAGCTGAGAACTAACCTGATCTACAGGCCAAG
>PVIH01023591.1:0-24516 GCA_004025045.1 Sigmodon hispidus | reverse complement strand
GATGAAAAAAAAAATTCAGAGGGAAAGATGAACACAAAGAAAATATAGGTGTAGCAATCTTATTTGTATTTCTTCCCTTGATAAGCCATGCCTATCATTCTTATCCTCTGTATAGTTATTGTTAACTCTTCCACATTTTAAATTCTTTTTACTGTGTTTTTTTTTGATAAATACAAAATAAAGAAGGAAGAAAAAAAATAGAAAAAAAAAAGAAATGTTTAGTGGGAATGTACTTTTAGAAGTGAAAATTTCAAATATTAGTTAAAACCTATACTTTTTTAATAATCTCAAAATCTATCAATATTCATTCAATTTTCTAATTTCTCCAAATATTGGTTTCTTTATTCTTTTCTTGATTGTATTATTTTCTTAAGAATTGTCCAGAGATAAAGATCACCACATATCAGTGCAGTAACATTTTCTACTTAAGGTCTGATTGCAATATTATGCAAAATAGAACTCACCAAAAATAGAAGAAAGACAGGACACTAAGTAACGTAGTCTAAATCATTGCAGATGTGGGGAGCTTCCTTTGAAATGCCAAATGCTTGGTTTTGAATGCCCTATTAATATATATTTAGTGGGCTGATGAGCTATATTATAAGATAAATTGTGAATTGTTAGATGTGTTCTTCAACTTCAATTCTAATTACAATGTAGTCAACTCTTGATTATCCATTGTAATGGGGACACAAACAGTAGAGACAAACAAAATGCACATATTTTCTCCATGCTTTAAGGTTTTTTTTTTTTTACATGTAACCTTTATTTGTCCTCTAAAATCATTTACCTCCCATTAGTACATGTTAAATAATACTTCAAACTAAAATATAACATGTAAGGTAGCATTTGCAGAATGAGTAATGATCAATGTCTGAATAATTAAGATGTTATTTGATTCTTCAATGTATATATAATGACAAAAAGATTTAAAGTTTTAACTGCACATAGCCAAGAGTAAATTCTACTGCACATGTGTGACATGTAATAATATAGCCTGATTACATTATCAGAAGAATCTCTATGACTACTTATACTACAAATATTATATCTATGTAGATTTATCTGGTTTACAAAGAAATTTGAAAATGTCTGCAACTCAATTATGAAAACTGTATTTTCCTTCTATTGTTTAGATTAAATGACCAAATGAAATAAAATGTCCCAATTATAACTTTAAAATAATCCATTAAGTATGGAAACTAACTGAAACAATACAAGATAAGTGTTGTATAAAATTTCTGACCCGTCTGACTCAAGATGAATACCTGCAGTTCCACAGAAACACATAGAGGCCTATATTAATTACATGCTATTCAGCCTTGCTAGCTAGCTCTTACATCTTAACTCAATCCATTTCTGTTAATCACTTTTTCTATGTGGCTCCTGGCTTATCTGTACTCCATTATACATTGCTTCTTGGGTGGCTGGATCTAGTCTCCTCTGACTTTCCTTCCTTCTCCTGTACTTGGATTTTCTGCTTGCTTTTAAGCAACTCTGCTACAAGCCAAAACAATTATTTTATTATCCAATGGTATTCACAGCATATACAAAGACATCCCACATCAGATGAGTGTACAAGTGTAAAGAATAGTCTAAAGCTCAGATTTTAATACAAAATACTTTGCAAGTACATAATCAAAAATGTTAATAAATTATTTAATGTATGAGTCATTCAACAGAAATCCATTGTCAATATTCAGTAATATAGTGAAATCTGTGTACATCGTTTATGGTGACCTGCCTTACTGGTTAAAGAATTTTCCAGCATGGTGCTTACCATTGTGAACTTAAAATAGGTAGAAGAACAAAGAATGGATACCATCAGAATTTGCAAAAGGAAAATATCAAAATTTCTGTGAAGTAAACAACTTAAGAGCTTTTAAAAATACTTAGTGACTGAATCAGCAATTTGTTGTCAAGGGTCTAGTGTATGACTTTTCAGCTTCTGATCAACTAACTCTCAGTAAATGCTTTCCTCTCCAATGACACATAGAATAAATCTTCTCAAATATTATTAAAAATCAACTTCTCAGGTTGATATGTTCACCTGTGGTGATAGGTAAGTTGGATCTTGAATATGATCATATCCACTAGTCTCTTTCTCTTATTTGTATTTATTTCTGTTTGACTATTCATCTGTTCTGTTGCATGGTCCACATTTGACATGCTAACTCACTATTGACTATCACTCCAGAAAAAAAAAAAAAAAAAAAAAAAACAGAAGCAAATCGAAAACTTAAAAAACTGTTTCCATATGCCAGTAGTAAATACAAAGATCTCACAATGTTACTTTATCCATAGTAAAGGGGATACATAAGCTTTCTCCCAGTATCATCATGTGCTTTATCTGTGAGAGAGAAATGATGAGAAAGTGGAAGAGAGAGTAAGACAGATAGACAAAGAAAGATGGGGAACTTTTGACTCTCAACTCTTCCTTCATGGGATACTAGATCTTTTGCAGACCTATCATTGTACTTATTTTTCCAGAATAATCTGGATTTTTTTAATTCATCTGCTTCTGATTCATTAATAAATGGTTCCTGAAATGTCCTTTTCCACTTGAGCACTTGAAGTATGACACCTGAGAAGTTTCAAAAAAAATTAGTTAAGCACAAATAACAAAACAAATGTGGGAGAGTAAAAGCTTTCCGTTTCAATCCAAATGAAATAGGAAAGAAGTACCTTACAAGAAGCAATGGGGCAGAGAGGTATTTAAAGTATCCAAAAGAGAAAAAAAAAGTTACTAAATTTGAGTCCACAGATGAAAAAGTTAATAAAAAATTGTATGTGTCACACCAAACTTTAAAAGACTATTTAACCACAGAATCAACTGACTTGAGCTCAGGAGAGTCTGGACTGACAGCTAGCAAGCCTGCATGAAACAGACCTATGCCCTCTACATATAAGTGACAGTTGTGTAGCTTGGTCTATTTGTGGGGCTCAACTCATAGCAGTGGGACCAGGGCCTGTCCCTAATGCTTGAGTTGGCTTTTGGGAACCTATTTCCCATACTGAGATGTTTTTGCCCAGCCTTGATGAAGAAGAAGGAGGAACTTGGTCCTGCCTGTACTTGATATGCCATGGTTTGTTGACTTCCACTGGAGGCCTACCCCTTTCTGAAGAGAAAAAGGAGTGGATGGGAGGAGGCAGAGGAAAGGAAGGGAGGGAGCAGGAGGAGAGGAGGTATGGGAAACTGGACTGGGTATAAGATAAATGAAAAAAAAAACAATAAAATGTCTGATAAACTTACCATAATGTGGAGTAGGAGAAAGATATATTCTACAAGAATCTATTAAATGAATAAATATGTGCTTTCAATCTTGCCAAGAAGGGCATGGAACATATGCTGACTCCATACCATGTCTTAGAATGGAACTCAATGGTGCTTTGCAATCATATTGAAAAAATATTTCTGTGCAGAGAAAGAAAAATCTGTAGAGATTTGCATAAGCCATTCACAGCTGTGCCAGCATATGGTAAGCTGATTAATACATGTGTCAGTAGTAATAATGAGCCATGAGAAAACACTATTCTATACTGTTTATTTTTGAAAGGTTGGATATTCTCTCCAACTATTTTTAAAATTTCTTTATTTATCTTAAGGCAAAAAAAAAATATTATGCCTTAGTGATATACTTCAGTGGCAGAATGCTTGCTTGTCATATACTTATCTGTTGGTTCAAGCTCCAGGATCTGTTGTATAGAAAATTCCAGCATGCACAGATCCTGAATTATATCCTCATTAATGTAAAAAATAATTCAAATTTTCAAAAAATGATGATTTTAAAAATTTAGAAAATGAATAATTATACTTTGCATAGTCTGAATAATGACCAATTGGGTTTTCTTGCGGACTTTTCTCTTCTTTTATTAAAAACACGATATAGAGATTATGTCTATTTACAATGCAACATTTCATTCCAAACTATAAAGTATAGTGATTCTCCTTTCTAAATGCTAATCAAACTTAAATATATAAATTAAGTATGAAATTATTTTTGAATTTTAAACTTAAATATTTATTTTTGATGAAAAGGCTAAAATATTCAATTATTTCATTTTTTTTTTACAATCTCTTCTATATCATTATCATGTTTCATAAATTTGCTCTTTCTTTTTTGTTATCAAAACAACTTAGGAACAGAAGTGCATCTAAATCATACACACACAAACCCATGCATAAGCACACATTTAAATATTCTTAAATGAAAATCGGAGGAATGCTTAAGAAAGCCTACTGATTCAATAAAGCAACCTTCAATTAGCTCTACATCTTCTTGAGCATTGTTAGTAATTTTGTATTGGTAGATAGACAGATTGATAATAGAAAGCAAGAAATAATTGGACCTCTTATCTATAGATGAGCAAATAACATGTCTGTCAGTGAGATGATAATTCACTCTAATTGGATTGTTTCCATTAAATTATTGCTTAAATAAATAAAACAATTTAGTGGAACTTATTAAAAATTTCTTGTGCAAGAAATTTATAAATATCATGTGCTTCCATAGATTAAGCTAGTACTCCAACTGTAAGAATTCTACTATTATATAATATATTAAAATAATTATATAATATATTCTACTACACTAATAATTAATGCTAATGGATATAATGTATTTTTCACCAACAGTTTGGAATGAAAAATCACTGTTAGTTATAATGCTTTTTACTTTCCTTATATAAAAATTAATATTGGTTTAGAAAATATGGAGTCATTTTTGGCAAATGGTCTTCTCATAATCCTTTCTTGATACTAAAAATAAACTAGGGTTACCATAAAGTAGGTAAGTCAATATTAATTATACAACACCACTATTGAGATCTCAATCTAACAGATTAGCACAGGTTTTCACGTTCTTATCTCATCTCTCACTTGTTTCATTATTAATATTTGAAGCAATATATAAAGAGCAGAAGGAACATACCAAGAAGCTGTTTTGTAACAAATGTTTTCTATGGATTTTTCCTATTAACTTTATTTTCTAATGTTGGAGTTAGAAAAGCTGTTTGTCTGGATTACCAATTTATGTCCCCTTGCAGTTTGTACCAAAAGTAATTATTTCATTTGTTTTATTTATTTTTGTTTAGTCGAGGTAACACAGACATGGACTTTTCCTTTAATTTAATGAGTAGGTGAACATATTATTTTCTACAATTAAATGAAAGGCAGCTCCTGTGTCTACCATAGAAAGAAAAACATGTTTTGCAATGACATAATTAGTGAGCATGTTTTACTTGTGCGACTGGCCAAAACAGAATGTTCCATACTTGAGTGGCCAGCACCAGTAATGCCCCTGGTCTCAGTTTTTAAATGAATCATAATGTAGTGTTTTCAGTATGACCCTTTGCTATGGAATTCTCACTGTTTTCTCTTCACGTTTATTCACTTTGCTTTCTTCTTCATGTTTTTTTGTGGGTTCACTTCCCCTCAATAGTCCATTTCTGCTCTAAGGCCACATGTTATTTCATTACTCTGTATTTTCCTTCCTTTCTACCTGACTTAACATCTCTTCTAAGGGCACCTTACTCTTGATGAGCTTTAGTTTAAGTAGCATAATATTTTCCACCTTCAACTCATTTTTCTGAAAATATTATTTCATTCTTTGTGGTGGCTAAATAAAGTACCATTGTATATGTATACAAGATTTCTTAATCCATTCATTTGCTGATAGACTTATAGTCAGATCCATTTCTGTATGATTGTGAATAGTGCAGTAATGGTAATATTTTCTGTCATATTTTCTTCTCATATATTTTAAGTTATTCCTTACTTTGCTATTTTCTTCTCTGTCCTCACATCCTTGATCAGCTTTTGAATTTTTTTACATCATTTTTCTCTTTTCTTGATTATGCTTCTCAGACTTTGATCCTTTATAAAAGCAGGACCCAAATTAATTTTTGTTATTTCAGCTTCCTTATTATCTTTAGCAAGATATTTCTGTTATTCAAGAGTTGTAAGCTTGTGGAGGAGTTGTACTTTGCTTTTTTTCATATTTGTGAACATTGTCTTTGGAAGTGTTTGGGCAAGGTGTTCCTGAAGTATCCCTCCCACCGCACTCTATCTACTCACTTTATTTTTAGGTGAGTTTCTCAGTGTATTGCCTTCAAGTGAGCATACATATTCTTCACTACCCTTTTTGCAGGAAAGCGAAAATTAACTGCAGCACTAATAGTTTCACAAATTTCCAATATTAGTTTTCAGTAAAAGACTCTTGCATTCTTCATTCTATCACCAAAAATGTCAACAGGTATCACAAGGGTGTTGATTACAAAAACAGAAAACAAAACAAAAACAAACAAAGAAAGAAAACCCTGTAGCTCACAGTAGCTCACAGATTTTCAGAGCCAATGGTATCACTTTGTAGTACAAGGAAGAGTGACTATAATGGAGAAACAAGTGTGAGGGTTATGAGATATGAGATAAGTAGAAATAGAGGGCAGTCAAAATCACCTAATCAAGCAAAATACTGGAAACAACAGCAAACAAACAAATGAAGTATAGTAAGTCTAAATAAACATTGAGAAACATGTAGTTTCTCCTTTTCCCTGGTTTGTCTGTTATGGCATGCACTCCTGTTGTGAGTTGTCCAATATTCTCAGTAAACCATACAAGTTAATTGCATTAGTTCTTCCTGCTCAGAGGGATTTCGTGTGACACCAATTTATGCTTAAACCCACTCTGAGCATATGCTCTCCTGCTATTAACCCAGTTAAAAAAACTTGTGGCTTTTATTTGTTTCTTCTGTCTCTGGTGTTTGGTTTTTGCCACCTGATATTGGGAGAGACTATGCAGGGCCTGCTTCCTTGTGTTACCTTTGTCAGTGTGTGATCCAGTGATCTCAGCCACTCTATTGAGACTCCACTGACATGTTGTTATACCAAATGGTACTATGCTGCCACTGCATGGCAGTGAAGTGTCTTCTTGGGATATTTATTGCAAGATGCTAATAAATGGGCTTAGTTTTTTGGCTCTCAGGCCACACTTCTGTAACTGTTTGAACAGCACAAGGTACTCTCTGTTCAGTCTTTTATCTATGGTTCTAGTGCTCAGGTCCATATAAAGAAGATATTTTCCTGACTTCAAAGGCTGACCCTTTCTGTAGTGTGGTTGGCTACCAACTGGTTGACCTTTCTTGCTACTTCTTATGAGAGGGAGAAACTGCAACAGTTTCTTTTTTTGTTTGTTTTTATTTTGTTTTCTTAAGCTTTTTATATTGTGAAAATAGAATATGTTATTATTTATTTATGTATTTATTTATTTTTATCATTTCCAAGATGAATAAAGATGACTTCTAATCCAAACTCTACCTGTAAGGCTAGTATTTCTTTGCAATTAATCAGTGACTTAGTCTAAATTTTGATAAAGACATAATGTAAAGTGGATTCTTCATTAAATAAAGACAATAACTTTCAACAGAAATAGATTCATTAAGAATGAATGTATGTGGTTACTCTTTATTACCCTCTATTTTGAAAATTCACTGAGTCTCTCTCTCTCTCTCTCTCTCTCTCTCTCTCTCTCTCTCTCTCTCTCTCTCTCTCTCTCTCTTTATGTATGTACATAAATGTGTGGATGTGTGAGTGTGAGTATGCATGTGCCAAAGCATATATGGGGAAGGTAGAATGAAAATTTGGAGAACTGACTCTCTTCTTTTTTTCTGAGTTTCAGAGAACAAATTAGGGTAAATAGGTATGAACAAAAGTGATTTTACCTACTTTCTTGGTCCATACGAGACTTCTTAACAAGAATTTTTTTCTGTAACAAATTATGATAGAAGCTCTTCAAAAAATATAACAGAAGAATAAAAAAGCAAACAATAAAAGTAGTATTAAACTTTTAAATTTATGATCTCCCAATAGTCTTCTTTTATTTTATTATAGTTACAAATTATAATTATATTATGTTTATTGTTAATAGAAGTTTAATGGTATAATTTTAATAAAATATTTTCCTAGAGCATGAAACACAATGTTAAAATAAAATCACTGAGAAAGAGTCATGTATGAATCTGAAATCTAAGTAGATGTTCACAAGACTGAGGAAGAAGCTAATGTTTCAATTAAGCAAACAACTTACACATTGTTGTCAGTGATATTAAGTCAATAACTTTTCACATCTGAAAGTATAGAGTAAACACCACATGAAGACTTTACTCATATCTTACATAAATAAAACAGAACTAAAATTTCTGTTGTCTCAACAAAACTTTGAAGAAAGGGCAAATGATAGGCTCAAAGTAAAAGATAAATTTTTGAAAAAGACTCTTCTAAAACTCTTCTACAAAGTTTCCATGTTGGTAATTTAGTAAGTTAGGGTTAGGAAGTGGTTAGCAGCCAATAGAAACCCATTTCATATTGTAATAAGAGTTTTCCACAGCATCACTCTATTCCACAATACTAACACTAGAAAAAACAAACAACTGAAATTCATAAAACAAAGTATTTGGCTTACATGAGCTTGTCATAATTTTGGTTGTACTTATAATACATGTTAATTACTCTTGTGTATTTAAAACAATTAAGTTTTCACTAAAGTGGAACCAAAAATTAAGTTTGTAACAATTTTATATGTTTTAAGAAAAATAATCAAAATAAAAATCACCCTCAGAGTCTCCATTTCAGTTTCACCAGACTTTGCCTCTCATAAGTGAGTAGAACAAGATTATTATATTTGTTTAATAATGAAGTAATTGCTAATATTATTTAGAGGTTTTAAAAAATCAGATACTCAGCATTAGTGAGTTAGTCATCAGTCTATGTTCCTAATACTTCCCCCTCCCCTCACTCCTGCTACCATAATCTTTCATTGAGTATGTGGAGTTAGCTTTAATAGTATGCAATAAATATGTTCTCCTTGGAACCTTTGAAGTTCATTCATTCTAATAATAGAACTATTTTCTTTCAGAAAATGATATGTGAAATTTCTAAACTTCTGGTGCTGTGTATTCAACACTGAAGACACATTATCATTTTTATGACTGCTTTAGCAGATGAAAATGACATTTCCACATACAGGCATTCAGGGGAACCGGAAGAAGATTAGAGGATTTTCTAGTCATACACTTCAGCTAACTGGAGACTTCAGGCATGAGGCACCACAGAGCTTAGTGAGTGACTGAAAGAAGGATTAGAAGTCCAACAAAGGAATTTTTTATTTCAGTGTCAGAATCATGCTAAGAAATGTAAGAATCAGGGATATAGGGACTTAAAATAATTAGAGTTTATTATAATGGAGCTAACTATCATTCTGACAAATGCCTATGAAACTGGAAAATGTGACCTGTTTTAATCTCTAGGAGTCATTTTTATGTATCATTTGAAAGAAGTGAAGAGAGAAGAAAGAAAAAAGAAAGAAAGGAAAAAGAAGAACCTAAAATTCTTATTCTCATAGCCAATACTGTAAAAATAATCTAGTAATTTAAGCCACATTCCCACACTCCTAGACTATAATGTTTATATCTCAATGTTGTATTTATACTGTAGGACTTCAAGAATTATTTTAATCCTCTAATTAGCCAAATTGACTTTCATCATTCAGGACTGGTATTAATGACAAACATCCCAAAGAAAACTTCAGGACTGATTTCAGAATATCTTTCCAGATCATTTTGCCTTGACTGTGTTCAGCTGATTTCTTTGTTCATAAAGGTAGGCAGTGAGCATGTTTGTCCAGGTGGACACCTAGAGCCACACAATGATCCTCGGCAAAATGTACAATATGTGTCTTGACGGCTGAGATCGTTTTCTTCACTTTGTTTTAATTTTTTGAGAGTATAATTTGATTACATTTCACCCTTACCTTTCCACCCACCAAACCATCACATATTCAACTCCCCATTTCCTTTCCCATTCAAGGCCCTGTTTTCACTTATTCCATGAATGTATACATATACATACATATAACCCTGATTATAATCTGTTCAGCCTGTATAATGCTATACTCATATTGTTTTTGTCTCATATCAAGTGGAAAGTTCTTATACTTTTTGTCAAAATAGTATCAATATTGGCTTCTGTCTAAAATAAATAATTCTAGAAACTGGCTGTCAAAATATAGTCTCCTGAGAAGGTCAGATGCTGTCCTAAATTGAGATCCATGGACAACCAGAGCCACAACAGTGACCCTTGGTCAAATGTAAAATATTCCTCCAGACTGCTGAAATCCTTTGTCTTGTGCAAGTGTCTACACAGTCTGGGACAGATGTCTATAATGTGTCCAAACTGTAAATTAAAATCATTATGAACTGCTGGCCTGTGCTTTATTTTTGTTAGGACTTAATATTAAGTTCCCCTGTTCGATTTAATGTGTAATTCCTACCTCTAATTTTTAAGGAGACTGGAATAAAGGTCATTGGGGTCCCAACATTATGAACTATAACTAAATTTGCTTTGAGATCTCAGACATTAAAGAGATTTTGACTAAACTTTTCTGTTTTGGTTTGTTTGTTTTTATACTATGTTTTATTTATCCTCTTTACAGGAAGCACTAGGGAAGAAGGCAGGACGTCATTATCTAAGAATTTACACTATTCATCATCCATGTGATCATGAGCAGTTTTCACTCACTGCTGTTTCTGTGATTTCTTTGTGAATACTTTCCAGCTGCATTTTTTTTTAAATGATGTTAAATGACATACAATAGGCATACATCCAGGGAAAACATGTTGGTTTCTGACACCCTGATGTTTGTTAAATTGATAGTGTGAGGAAAGTCTTCAGGATGAAACAGACATGGAAGATCACTTTCAAAAATTAAGAATCTTATGCAATGTTTTGCTTTTTATATATGTCAGTATAAGGGCAAAAAGGTCCTTAAAGTCATTTTTTGTTTTTTTGGGTTTTTTTTTGCTTGTTTTCTTTTTTTGTTTTCTGAGGTTTCTTTTCTTCCTTTCTCTTAAAGTACATTCAAAAACAGTGGATGAATACAGGGTCTGGAAGCATATAAACCAGGTCCCCACAAAGATAGCCATTACCTGCATTATTATTATTTTTTCATCATGGAAGTACACAGCACCCAAGACCTTTTCACTTCCACGGGTGGTCTAATTGCCCCAACTGTTTCACTTAAAAACAGGTAACAGTCTTTGGAAACAGCCATGAGGTCACACAGAACCTCCAGAATACAGTTCGTCCCACGTAACAACAAAGATACTCTTCAAAACCCGCTTCTTTCCAAAATTTCAGTGTTTTCCCCCCATGTTTTTCAAATTTTCTTTCTTTTTCTTTTTTTGGAAAGCAGCATAGTAACAATCAAGATTGTAACACTGCCCGAGGCTGTGGTCACAATCGTCAACATCACTTACATATTTGAAAGCAGCAGATGGGTTAAGAAAACAAAACAATGTAGCATATCTCACTCTAACTGAACCCCTCTTCCTTCTTAGCTGACTGTGATCTTGTTTTCTTTCAGAAAGTGGGGGAACTGGTGCTTGGCCACATCACTGGGAACAGCAGGCTTCTCTATGTTCCCGCTGGCAGCAACAGACTGAGAGCCACGGAGCTTGAAGAATGTGGCATTGCTCACAACGGAGTTGGTCCTCAGGGACACTGGCAGGGTGGGGATAGCTCCGCTCTGGATCACAGGGATCACATTGGTCTTCATGCCCAGAACCCCATTGAGAACGCTAGTGTTCCACGTGATAAAGTCCACACTCACCGTGGGGGAAAGGAGTTCCTTGGGAAATATCTTAGACACTCATTTTCCTTCTGTACCTAGCACAGGCATGAAGCTCTGCATAGCTGGCTTCCTGCCCCAGTGGGCAGAGTTATTGTTGGCCCCGTGTGTCATGTAGTGTATCTTCAGGTTCATTTTAGGGGCAAAGGCTTGCCCACATATGTTGCAGACAAAAGTCTTTTCTCCCTGGTGTGTTCTCATGGATCTGAAGGGCACTGGCAGATGAAAAGTTCTTTCCACATCGTGTATAGCAGTGCTGCTTGGGCTGTCAGCATGGTTGTGCAGCCAGCAAAGATGTTAGTTATGCCTCAGTTCATGCTGGAGGGTCCCACAAAGGTGCCAGGAACTTCATCTCTGACATAGGTGGGCTGTGCTTGGGTAAATGTTGGTGGGATGTTGGTATGACCTTCTGTGTCAAGGCTGCAGCAATCGAAGCCCTCAGTCCTGTTCACCTCAGGAGAGCAAGACTTTACACTTTCTGCTTGGCTATTGGCCGGGGACACTGCCTGGAAGCACATGGTTTCCATGGCATCTGGGCTTCTGCTCTGACACTCCTGGTCACTCACGAATGAGGATGAGTCATTGGCCTGGCAGTTGTCACACTCCACCGAGCCATTTTCTTGGCTGCTCTGCCGCGGAAGGCCCCAAATTCGAGGAGCACCTTTCCCTTGAGCATCCAGGGAAGCCATCACAAAAAAGGCCAGAGTGGGTAACACCAGGTAGGTTCTGAAAACTTGTGTGGAAACATTTGAAGAAACACTGGAAACATCCTGGGAATAGACGTTATCTGCTTCAATTCCTTCCACCACGTCTTCCTGGCAGATGGCATTGGCATTGGCATTCTAGCTGATGACCATGGGCTGAGGACCTGTAAAGTCACAGGGACTCTCTAGAAGGAAGGGGCATGTTAGGGATCTTGCCTCCCAGGTGCATCTAGGTATGTTGCTGTAACATGATGGCATGTGAATTTCTTCTGGCAGATGAGGCAGGAATGTTGTGTATTTATGGCTGTGCTGTTTCGGTGAACCCCAAGATGTGTGTGTCTTCAGGTTGCCTTTGGTGGAAAATGCCCGACCACAGGCCACAGATCTTGCACTGGAATGGACTCTCCCCTGTGTGGGTACGATGATGCATCTTGAGGGAACTCTGACAGCTGAGAACTCGATGACAAATAAGACACTCGTTGGGGTCAGTAGTGGTCTTGTCAATGTTCTCCACAAGCTGCTGCAATTTCAGAGTCTCTGATCCTGACTCAGGGGTCCCACTGCCCTGTAAGCCTCCAACTCTTGGGGACTTATGCACCAGCCTCACCCTAAGTGGAAGTCCCACCTCACTTTCTGGAGAAGGCCCTGGCTTCTGTCTTTGGGCAAGGAGCCACCCATAGGGTCCTTGGGATAAGGCCTGGAAGTGAGCTTTTGAGGTAGTCAGCTGTCAGGGTTCATGATAAATCGCAATGCATTATTGATAATAATAATAATTACTGGGACATGCGCGTTCTGGCTGAAGCGGGGTAATATTTCCTTAAAGTCATATTTAAAGCAAATTTAGTTGCCCCTGAAAACCAAATAAAGTTAGCTTAGCTACTTTAAGAAAGTTTCCCTATCTATACAAAGGCCAAAAGCAATCTTGTTGCATTTTTGTATTGCTCTCTTGGGGAAACTTTTGTCAAAACACTTTCCTATAATCCTCAATTATCAAAAGCTCTCAAGAACTATAACTGCAATTTCTTTCAATGAATTTGGCTCTTTATGTAACCACAGTCTCAAATATCAGTCACATTTTGTTTTTAACAGAAATTGTATTGCACTGTAAAATGCAATTAATGTAATTCTTCAGATTTCATTACAAATTAATGTAGTGTGTAAATAAAGATGGCATTACCTTTTTTCCTAACCTTAGCCTCAATGAAAGCCATTTCATTGATGACCCAATCTACTTGAGACAAATATTTTAGCAGAACCTATTTATAATTCTCCCATTTGTTAGTTACCTTCACAACTAAGAGTTGTGAGCCATATATTATGGCTCATGTGTTATACTTTATAACACTACTTTTATGTATTAGCAGTGTATCATAAATACAAGCATTATGCCACCAACACCATGTCATGCTCTAATACTATGTAATTACCTTCAGCTAGTTATTGTATGTTAATTTCTTTGTCTCTCTCTCTCTACTTAGATTCATGAGCTTTTGAAAAGTTCTCATTACTAGTGTGAATCCAAACACTATGTACTAAGAGACAATTGAGAAAATCAATTTACTTTGTTAAAGAGCAATGTCTCAAGAACAATATAGTTTAAGAAACATAATTAAAATCTTCCTATTGGTATTAAAATGTTAAAAAAAACCAAAAAATTAAAATCCTGGAAAATAAGTTTTCTTTGTTTGATAAAATATGAATTATATCACATTGTCAAAATTGCAGGGTAATATTCATCAATTATTTGTCATGACATGGAAGTTTTTTATATAATCTAACTCCACTAGCTGAACTTATTAATTTTCAAAATCTATTTTTCAATATTATCTTAGCTCTGTTTTTCAATGCCTATGCAGGTAAAACCTTCTCCAAGGAGGCCTTATTCATCTTGTTGAGTGATGATTATGGCTGTCGATGACACTCTGTCACACTGCTAAATGTTATCAATGACAGCAGCATGAATATCTTGTATTTACCCATTATAAATATAACTTTTACTTTCTAAAATTCAGAGAATATGTCACTTGATTCTGAGTGTGTGTGTTGGGAGGGGGTTGTATTTGGTGAGGGAATATTCTCTAGGTTCAGTATTCACGAAGATTGATTCTCTTCAACTGAAATCTTGTTGTTTTGCCAAATAATTTTTTCATGGGTCCATTAAATAGTTCATTAAATGACAATAATTCATATGTATTTCAGTTAGGACTTAAATCTGCCAGATGGTTTATAGCACAGTTGACTTCAGCCATTTAGAATGTTATTCAAAAACAGTTGTCATCTTAAATCTTGTCATAAATCTTTTTCATGCAAGTATTATTTTTCTTTCTTGCAGAACAAAAGTTGCTTTTGTGGTACTAATTCTTTGTCAGATAGTTCTTCCTTCTATGGTCTCATTAGTTTTAGCTAAATAGATTTTCAGATCGAAGCCAAAGGTTCCTATAAAAGCGCAATCGTATAACCTTTCAGCGAGTTTTATTCTACTTGTACTACCATAATTAGCCATGGCCTCCGGTCAGAGCTGTGAGTGATAGAAATTAGATTTTGAAATGACTAAAAAATATCAGGCTAAATAGAATGAACCAGTGTCAAATACTTCATGATAATGTGTCGTTTAGCAAGAAATAAATCTAAACATATGATGAAGGCATTGTTATGTATCTGACATTGGCTTTTAATAGTAACACCAAAAGAAGTTATAGTTTGATAGCGAGTACCCAGAATTTTACTGCTATAAAAAATCAGATGTTGCATTTGTTAAGCTATTTGGCATGAACTGTTTGCTTACACTGTCAGTGAAATAGAAGGAAATGTAGTGAAAATGCAGCTTTTGTGCTTTGGATATAAAATATTAGGATGCTGAAAAATTAACTTCCCCAAATTAGTATAAAGAGTACCTATTCAAATAAAGTAAAACAAGATATTAAGTATATATAATATATTGGGTGTGGAGTAGGTTTCTTTATAATACAGAAGATTAGCTAAATAAAAATATTTTATGAAAAATATTCAATCAACTTGTCTCCTTAGAGAATAGCTGGTGAATGCATAGAATATACCCCCCAAAATTCTTAGAGACATGCAAGTAGACAAATAAGAAATACAAATATTTGGCCACTCAATAATTCCCAGTTACTTTTTTGGTAAAGTTAGTTAAGCTCTAAACCCTTCACATTTCCCCAACAAACTATACAAAGGGCCTACCACAAAATATAACAATACTGTATTACAGATAATATTTTATAAATAGGTTTCCATAAAAGTATAATATAGGGCTTTAATAAATGACTATGTTTTGTTCTTAATGTTTAAAAGATACTTTCAAATAAAAAAAAACCCAAAATGCTAGATATTGTATGTACAGTGTTTTTATTTATCTTTTAACTTCAGAACACACAAAGATTTTCAACAAAGTGTGGGCCTTCAAAGTTGCCCATTTAATTTTTTACTATGTATTCCTCAAACTTGGAGCTATCTGGTTAATATTACTTTCTTAAAGTATAAATTTTCAGATAGTTCATCACTAAGAAGAACTCAGTCCCTTTCATTACAGCTTTTCCAAAGACTTTTCCACCACTGTGCTTTCACAATGTTTGTGATAGTCTCAATTTGTTTTGCCACAGGGTTTCAAAACTTGTATTTCAGTGCCAAATGGTCAACCCTATAAACACAAATCCAGGTCACATATGAACTGGGGATGTTTTATTGAGAAATATATACAGGTATACAAACAGTAGCATTTAATGAAATGAGAGCCTATTGAGGAAGAGTGAAGATGAATATATGAGGTTTGGATAGAGAAAAAGGAAGTGAGAAATACAGTTATATCTTTAAAAAATTTTGTGCTCCTGATGAATGCACTTGTGGCAAAATGTCAAAAGTAGAAATAAAATGTTACATAGATCCTATTACTTTTCCACTTAAAATAGGAATTTTCTTTTAAGGTGAGATCACAGATATTTAAACTTTACTTTATTATAAACATAATAAAATTATTTTTATATAATAATAAAGCTGTTAAAATTTACTTTATTATAAATATACTGTGTGGTTATAACATAAATACATTTACTAGGTATGCGTTAATGAGCTGAGAACTCTTCCAGTGATATAGAGAGCAAGGTGTGCTATGAAATTATCAAATGTTTTTACAGCTTTCCCCCTGGCTTGCTTTTTTCATTGGAAAAGACGGATACCAAATATCCACAAGAGAAAAGATCACTTTTCCCTCTTTCTGTACATTAATATATTGATAAACTTTTTCTGTGCTGTGTTTTGTGGGTCTGCTCATTACTGTGAAAATAATTAAAAGTCTTTGCTTGAAATCCTGAAATTTCAAGAAAAAAAAATCTGTAGTTTTTACAAACACTGCTTTCTGGGGGAAAATCTTCAGTTTTACCTTTGTGAAACAACTATAGTATAATATGAAGAGATAATAACTAATGTAGAAACATCCTCTAATTGATGACCTCAAGTCATGTTTCTGCCTTTACCTCGGTCCCTCTTCTCTCTCTTCTACCTTCCCCTTCTCTCTCCTTTTCTTTCCTTTCCTTCTTCTTTTGCATGTCCTTGTTCCTCTTCTATTTTGCCATGTTTCTGAAAGAGACTCTTTTTGTAGCATAGGCTGTCCTAAAATTCAGGTTGTCGTCCAGGCTGGCCTTAATTTCCTTCACACTCAACCTCCTCTCCTTTCCCCCCACCTCTTCTATTAAATAACACTAGAATACAGTCTTCATATTTAAGGTCATCTTATTGATGAAGTAATAAAATTGCTAAATCTTTTATTTATTTATTTTTTAAATTTAAGCATTGTTTTATGTGAGCTCCTAGATCTTATAATAGAAGTCAATAGAAATACTGAAAACATTGTAATATATTGTTAAATTGCTCCATTTAAATAAGGACTCTCATTTTAAAAATCAAATGAAATTTACAAAGTACGACTGGATTGTATTCTCCTATGCACATTTATTTTGAAGAACCCACATTTCCTCTTATTTATTCTTCTGTTACAAACTATGCCCCACCCACAGCATCCCTTCCCTCCACTCCTCTCAATTTCCTCTCCACCTCGGCCTTCCTTCTCTGTTGGATGCATTGCCAATCCCATTTCCCTTCAGAGAAGAGCAAGCCTTCTAGGCGTGTCAACCCAATAAAGCATAGCACGATGCATTAAGACTAAATACAAATTCTCCCATCAAGGCTGAGTGAAGGAGGAGGAAAAGGATCCTAGGAGAAGTCAAAAGAATCAGAGACATTTCACTCACTTTCTCTCTCAGAAGCCCCACAAAAAAAAATATCTGTACTATAAGACCACATTATGTTTACGGAGAACTCAACTCTCATTCAGGCTCTGTGATTGTTGCTTGAGTTTCTATGAGTCCCTATGAGCCATCACTCACTGATTCTGTGGGCTGTATTCCCGTTATCCTGGAGATGTCTGGCTCCCACAATTCTTCTTTGCTCTCTTATATGGAGCTTCTCTGAGATCGGCTGAATATTTGCCTCTAGGTCTCTGCATCTGCTCCAATCAGATGCAGGAGAAATCCTCCCGGGTGACAATTGGGATATAGACTCTGATATGTGAGTTTAGCAGAATAAGTATTTCTATAGCAAATGGATATTTTCTCTTGCAAATTTTATCATACTTTTAAAATCACTGGCCAAATTTTGTTATGTACATTTTAATTTTCTAAAGCTGAGAGAATAACTTAGAGAAAAAATATATTCAGTGGAAGCACAAGAAAAATTTTCATTGTTTTACTAAAGGACTCTTGAAGTAGAGTACCAGTACTACAAAAAAATCTTAAAGCTTCATTGTAAACAATTATGATTTAGCATCAGATTCAATTTAATAACCTTTTAAATATTACTATTTTGAGAAAACTAATTGGAAGTATAGTTCAAAATATTTCATTAATTTCAATACCAAACTCTGATAGTTACATGAATCAGTAACTCATGGATAGTTAGGAGTCAGGAAGATATAATTAATTAATATTTTTTCCAAGTGATAGATACAAAATGTGTGTTTGGGATGTGCAAAACAGTTAGTAAAATCAGTGGAAAAAACTGGTAAATTACAAGATATTTAATATTATATCCAGGGCAAATATAAAGTCTCATGTTTAAAATAAACTAAGATACAGACCATAACAAAGTTCTTGACTCCCTTTTTTATTTTTCAGAATGCTCTTTGCAATGTTGGTTTGAGAAGTAGTATAAGTTTCAAATCTCAACTATAGTATAATAATTCAGATGTCTTAAATTTAGTGAACACATTTTAACAACTCATACAAAAATAGTAAAATAAAAATCTTTATATTCTAAATATTCTCTAATCTAACATCAGAAACAACAGTCTGTTAGGAAAACTATTACATGTTATGTGAAAATCATATGCTCCTGAAATTAGGATTACTTTGTTGTTTGAGTAAATCACAATCTGAAGACAGAATACACAAATAATGAGACATAAAACATATGCATGTAATATTATTAGTGTAAGATGTGTTTTTATTACTATTTATATATTTTTTACAGGATTTAACAACATTGAGCTTTGCTCTCTATTGAGTTCAGTTTCACTACTTTTATTATAGTAGTGTGGTGTTTGGGGGTGATCTTACCTTGGACTGAAACAAAATTTATTTGAATTTATGACTTTTATACCCTTAATATTGACCCTTACTATATGATTAAATGAACACATGTAGACATTACCCCTTATATTATCTCTTATTTACAAGAGAGAGAGAGATAGACTATGATTTGTGTCTACTCTCTTGTATATAGTTCCATCTGACTCCATCCAATTGAATAATATAGTTAATTGAATGGAGAATATTATTAGTAAAGTCTATCTCATTACCTTAATTTCCAATTTCCTTCATGGTTAAATTGTATTATTGTATATCCATTTAGAAATCTAATGCTACATTTAAAAGTAAAAATAGATTAAAACACTTGCAGACAACTTTCTTTAAAAGAAAAATAATATGATTTTTTTTCTGTATAGAAAGTTTTATTTATATTATGGGTGTCTTTTAAGTGACTAGGAAAGCTTTTTATAAAAAAAAAATTACTACCTCATTCCCCAAAACATAAAGGCTAAGTTTATCAAATATCTTGGAGTTATATTAAAATCCCTATAAAAGAGTGGGTCTCAAAATAGACCATTTTGGCATACAATTGGAAACTCAGAGCAGATGTCACTGCGAGCCCAGCAGTAGCTTCCTTCACAATCTGATTGCATTCATCAGGTTAATATTCAATCCATCTTCATGAGCTCCTTTTCTGACCTATACATGGCATTGTTTTCTGTTGTTTGTTTCTTTATGACTTAATTATTTATTCATCAACTGGTTAAGTAAGAAATCCACATTTTGCGCAGCAAATGCAGTTACTACTTAGTTAAGTTTTCAGGAGTTAAACTTTCTTAAAAAACTTACTAGGAAGAATTTATAAAGCCAAATCAAACCAAACCAAAATATAACCTTTTTCTTAGGATCTGAAAAAGTGTGATTTTTATTTTGTTTGTCTACAGCCAACTCATTAAATCATTTATTTTCACAATTCAGATATTTTTATTTTCATATCTGGTTTTAAATTACACTTCTCATGAGGCAAGTGGTGGCCCATTAATTCCATCACTCAGGAGGCAGAGGAAGGCAGATCTCTGGGTTCTATGGCAATATAATATACAGAATGTGTTCCCAGACAGCCAGAGCTACACAGAGAAACCCTGTCTTGAAAAACCACAAATAAATAAATATAAATTGTACTTTTGAGAATAGTAGAGTTATCTAGCAAGTAGAGTCATATAAAACAAGTAAAATCATTTAACTAAAATATTAATAATGATTTCTAATAGGAGCTAATAACAATGATGCATAGAAAATACATGAAGTCTTTGCTTTAGGGAAGAAAGCTCTATTTTCAACTAAATCCAATGTGGGCATTACATAGTTTAAAGCTTATTCAAAATAAAGCTGTTTTTATTCTTCTAAGCAAACTTGCTTCATGGTAAACAACTGAGCAAGGAATAAAGTAATGAAATTTTCAATGATTTGTTCACAGAGGGACAATTTACTGAAAAATAATTTATGAGAATTAATATTCTTTTAGGGTTCTATACTTATTAATAACTTGAATAAAGCAATTGAGAATCTGCTCATCAGTTTTGCAGATGATACCAAATTAGACAAGCTTGTTAATGACTCTGAGAGTAAAAAGTATGATTTTAAATGAATTTGACAAGTTGCAAATAAGCTTTTCCTCTAAAACTTAAATAATGTATTCTTGAAGTATTTTTTTTAAATGCTGGAGGAACACAATCTGTGAAGATATTACTCAGAAGGAAGAGGACACAAAAGAGAAGAAGCAAAATGAAATAAAAATTGAATATAAATATAAAAGAAAAGTCACAATTTATTGCTTTACAGCACACAGGATCACAGAGTAAATTAAGAAAACCTCATAATTACACATTTTTCCAGGAATTTTTACATTATTATTTAATTAAAATACATTATATTTTAGTATGTACATACACATAAACATTCACACACATGCACACACACACACACACTTGTGGAAGTCTCTTATTTTGTTGTAGACCTTGGTGATTAATCACACTTAGGACATGAGGATTGGTAGTAGGGTAAATATTGCTGTGATGAAATGCAATGACCAAAAGGAAATTGGAAAGTATTTATTTTATTCATAGTTTCATATCAGTTTTCATCAAAAGCAGTCAAGGCAGAAATTCACATAGGACAGGAATCTGCAGGCAGGAACTGATGCAGGGGCCATAAAGCAGTGCTGCTTGCTAGCTTACTCTTCATGGCTTGCTCACCCTTCTTTCTTATAGAACTGAGGACCAGCATTGCAGATGTGAAGGAGCCTAAATTGTACTGAGTCCCTTTGCATCAATCACTAATGCCCATGGGTTTTCCTACCGCCTCATCTTATGTAGATATTTTTTCATTTGTGACTCCCTCCTCTGTGGTGACTCTAGCTTACCAGTCAATACAGTAAAATATACCTTCAACTACTAACTCACTTTGTTTATTTAAATCTATTGGCATTATCTTCTCTCTAAAGATTTGAAAATATTGTTACATTGTGTGTGTGTGTGTGTGTGTTTGTGTGTGTGTGTGTGTGTGTGTATGAGTGTGATTCATTGATTAAAATTAATGGTTAAAATCAAGGTCATATTTATGGTCATAAGTTTGTAAGTATCTACTGGAGACTATTAAAAGTGCTGATTGGTATACAACCAAATAAGTGATAAAATTTCTCCAGGTTCTAACAGATTCCAATAGTTAAGTTGGATTATATAGGGACCCAAAATTTCCTCCCTGATCTATGATTGTCTGTTGAGAAGGTAAAATTTAATTTTTTATCTTCTTTCAAAATATTTCATTTTGGCTATTTCATAATTAGATTTTGAGTTTGATTTCATAGTGAGATTTTTTTTAGAGTATTATTTTACTTTACCAACATGAGGAATATACTAGAGAAAATTTAAAGCTCTTTTATTCTAACCACTTAAAGTCGTTTATCTTGATTTTCTTCATCGATTTCTACTTTAGGTTGATTAAACTTGTTCTTTGACAGCTCATCTATATATGTTCTAATTTTGTTTACTGTCATTCCTCTGTTCTTACTAATGTCCCCTGCACCTGTCACCCCTCTGCACCCACCACATGTCATTTTTTCATACCTTTTTTGGGTTTCGTTCTTTTGTTTTGTGGTCTGCTTATTTTAAGCTGACTTTGAGTCTGCAGGTTTGGACATAGCCATTAGAACTTGGTGTGTCCACCATTTGGTCCACAACAAACCTGTGGTCGCTCTTCTCTCCAGAATACATCTGTTGCCAAAAGTTTAACATGGAGAAATAAGGCCCCATAAACCCCTCTTCTATCTATGATTTTTTATTGATAAGCCCAGTATTGTCAGGCATATGACAGGCTGCTGAAGGTTCTGTGAGATCATATTTTCAACAACTATGTCATGCCCTGAAGAGAGAATTTTTTGTCTCTTAATGTGACAAGGTAAGCCTTATAAAGACGCAGGTTCTGTAATCGTATTTGCTGTGATGGTTCCCATGCAATTCCCTGAAAATAGCATTTGCAACCTTTCTTCCTTGCCTTCCAGTTTATGTAATTTTTTTAGCTTACACTTTTTCCTAATGTTCCATTAGCTTAGGAATGGAAGGGGTAGTATAAGTATACTATTAATGATTATCACCTAACTGCCATTTATACTACATATTGAAGAACAATTGCTGTCTGTATTTACCACTGTTCACTGAAAATACAAGCTTCACTGATTAGCAATGGTAGCATTTGTTTATGCACATAAACATTGCAGTTTTGCACCAAGTCAACTTATCTAAATAGCACCGTATTCCTCTTCAGTATCTATAAAGATCTTAGCCATGGGTTTTTGGACTGATTACAATAGCAGGCATACAAACACTTTTTTTCAGCCTATGTAGAATTTATGAAGAATGCAATAATTGTATGAGCTAAGGCAGTTTATATTAGGGTTTACTTACAACTTGAATGAATTCTTGACAATTTTCTCAGTTTTGTCACCAAAATTACTTGGAGAACAATATGTATGTCACACATATACATACCTGTATTTCAAAAAATACATATTTGTACCTGCCACGATCATAGTGTTTCTGCATGAGACAACTGGTTACTTCTGTATAACTTTTCATTAATTCTTTGCTGTTAATTTATTTAATGAAATAGATATTATTTATAATAGTATCTTCCTATATAATTGCAATAAAATTACACAAATACTAAGAGGCAATTGTGTAAGCAACTATTAATTCTTTAATTTTAACTATAATTCAATGTAAAATCTATACGCACTTGTTATAAGAGACTTTTTTGTAAAAGTCTGAATTCTGTTTTGATTAGGCTAATTCATAGGGCTGTAGAAATCTTTCTAAGCACTTGTAAGTATATGTATATATGAGAACTCGGGTATTAGAAGATAAATCTTGGTATAGTATGAAGACTTTAGCATCTTGGAAGAGAAGGAAATCTTTGAGGATAAAACTAGACTCTGCTACACAAGAGAAGATCTGCAATAGGGAACATGCGTTGGTGTAAGTCACAGTTTAAAAGTTTAAGTAACTAATTATTGGATATTCTATTTTACTTTTTTCTTTTTAAAAATACTCATATTTATATAACTTTCAATAATATACTAGAATAAATCAAGAAAATATCTGCTATACAGTCGTTGGGCAGATAGTTTAAGGGGAAAATGTGCTTCATCAACTGGTGTCTAACTGGTGCAGTTTTAAGAGGTTCTACTCTGTGGACAGGAACTATTGCTTTCTTCTTAAGCTTGTTGAGACTCACTAATTTCATTTACTGCTTTGAGGAATCTACTTGTGTGCTTATTACTTTTGTGATAAAATAAAATGGTCAAGCCAGGTTATAAATGAAAGAATTTATTTGGGTTGATCATTCTAGAGGATTAGCATCCACAATGCCAGAACAAAGACATGGCAACCAGGACAATTCATAGTTTATAATTTGAACATACAACAGAATTAGAAAAACAGAACTTGGAGTGATCTGTGGCTTTACAAACTCCAAGCCTGACTCCATTGAAGTACTTCCTCCAGCAGAATCACCGGCACAACTCTTAAGCCTCTCCAAACATCCCTCTCAACTGCTGGCCAAGCATTCCAATCTTGGGACTATGGAAGACAGCCCATTTAAGTCAAAACAATTGTGAATAACATGGAAGCTTGATCACACAGTCCACCTATAATATTAGTGAATTCACTCTGCACAGCTAGATATTCTAAATTTCCCGTACACTGGTGATTCAAAGATCTTTCTCTGGTTTTGCCTTATCTGTCTTCAGTTTCTCTCACAGAATGGTGTTGTGGAATATTTTTTTTCCTTCTTTATTTTGTATTTATCAAAAAAAAAAACAGTAAAAAGAATTTAAAATGCGGAAGAGTTAACAATAACTATACAGAGGATAAGAATCATAAGCATGGCTTATCAAGGGTAGAAATACAAATAAGATTGCTACACATATATTTTCTTTGTGTTCAGCTTTCCCTGTATATCCTTATTCAAGGTCTCT
>PVIH01023590.1:0-24514 GCA_004025045.1 Sigmodon hispidus | reverse complement strand
TGGGAGGGGGAAGAGACTTTCAATAAGGATATACAGGGATGGAAAAAAAATTCAGAGGGAAAGCTGAACACAAAGAAAATATATGTGTAGTAATCTTATTTGCATTTCCACCCTTGATAAGCCATGCTTATGATTATTATCCTCTGTATAGTTATTGTTAACTCTTCGGCATTTTTAAATTCTTTTTACTGTTTTTTTTTTGATAAATACAAAATAAAGAAGAAAAAAAACTATTATAATACCTGATATAATCACATTTAAGTGGGAAGCTTATTTTGATCTATGAATTCATAAGTTTCTATGCATGCTTAGTTCATTGCTTCAGGTTAGTGGCAAGGCAGTGCACCATGGAAATTGGTGGGAACTTATTCTCCCTCCATGACATCCGCTAAGGTAAGGCAGATCCAAAAGTGGTGATATCAGGGTTAGCCTCTGCAGAGCATAGCTTCTCCATGGCTAACTTCCACACACTCAGCCCCCACTACCTAAAGGATCCATTGTGTCAGAGTGGCACCAAGCTGAAGTTTGCAATGGGCCTTTGGAGCACATGTGTGACCCATCCCATGGCACTAGATGAGTGACTCCTCCTTTTGAAGTCCCGTCTCTTTACACCTAATCTGGAACATTAGTACCACATTGTTGGTGTGTCCATTCAGTGACAGAACACATATATATTTTCCCTTCCTCATTGACAGGTATAAATCTCCAGACTGGGGTGAGATGCCTGGAGTGAGACTGATACCCATCTAGTAGCTAGCTGAAGTCCACATGCTTCTATTCTTGTCCTAGTTACATAGAGAAGCAGAGGTCAGACAGTCACTCTAAGTGCTGGGTTCACAGAAGCACGTCCTGCCTCCAGGGCCCACTGTCTTTTTACAGTTGAATCATAAGCCTGACTCATTCAGAGCCTGGGTATAGCATGGGGGAAAGACATCAGAGAATGATTTATCATGTGTCCTAATTAGGGTTACTATTGCTGCAATGAAACACCAATGACAAAAACAAATGGGAAAGGAACAGGTTTATTTGGCTAACATGTTCATGTCCCTATTCATCTCTGATGAAAATCAGGACAGGAAATCAGAACTGGGCAGGAACCCTGAGTCAGGAGCTCATGCAGAGGCCATGGAAGGGGGCTACCTTCTGGCTTGCTCTCCATGGCTTGTTCAACCTGCTTTTTTATAGACTTGAGAACCATTAGCCTAAGGGTGGCCTCACCCACAATGGGCTGGGCCCTCCCCATCAGTCACTCATGTAAATGTCCTACAGTTGTGTTTTATGGAGGTATTTCTTCAATGGAGGTTCCTTCCACTCACATGACTCTAGCTTGTGCCAAGCTGGCAAAAAGCTAGCCAGCAGGGTGGGTCTTTGTGCTTAGGAGTGCTTAAGAAATCTTGTTATAGGATTAAAGCAACTGCCCTACTGCAGCTTCCTTCATGTCCTTTCTCCTTGCCCAGAACTGGTGAGAGATATCATCACCTTAGTCCTCTCTGGTGGAACCTGAGAGGCCCACCAGTTCCTCAGTCTTCCTGAGGACTTAGAGCTTGGTCACTGTGGAAGGTGTATCTGTTCTTTTACTTGGTTCTACAGTCACATTGCAGATAACTACCTCCAAGGACCATGGATTACCAGAAGCTCACTGCACTGAGTTCTCCGCTTTCTTAACTTCAGAGTCACCCTGGCAGAGCTGAGCATCCATGAGATGCTACATCCTGGAACTTCTTGCCAAAATTTGCCTCTAGCATCTGGAAGGTTGTCTCATGGTAAGCTATAAAAACTGGTGGAAAGCTGGGTGTGGTACACAGTTCTTTAATCTCAGGACTCAGAAGACAGAGGCAGGCAGTTCTTTGTGAGCTTGAGGCCAGCCACCTCCACATGAAGAACCTTCTCTCTACAAACAAACAAAAACCCCAAACCAGCAACCCAAACAGTAAAACCTAAAACTTGTGAATAAAAACTGGTCGAAGCAATCTGAGATCTCTAAAACTGATTGCTGCCAGTCACTAGCACACATTTATTTCCTACTCTTTTCTTTTTTGATCGGCATCTTCCAGTTTGAACTTTTTAGCCTTGTTTCAAGAGGGTTAATTGTTTCTTTTTTTTTAACTCTTTTCATTCTTTCTGCAGACTAGGCTGGCCCTGAACTCACAAAGATCGACCTGCCTCTGACTCCAGAGTGATGGGATTGTATTTTGCACCATCACACCAATGTAAAAGATGATTCACCTTAACCCTAAGATGACAAATATGGATTCAACCCAACTTAGGTTTTCTGCTTTTCATTAGTGACTGGCTTAAATATGGGCATGTGACATATTTCTGGTCAATAAAACATGAAAGAAATCTGCTCAGAGTCTTCTGGGTAAGAGTCCCATATTTTTTATTTGGTTTCTGTTTGCTTAGTTGGTTGAATGGATTTTGGTTTCGGGGTCTAATTATGTAGCCCTGGATGTCCTTGAACTCAAGAGACCTGCCTTCCTGTGCTTATAGTGTTGGGATTAAGGTCATGTACCTCTCCATAACTGAATAATTTCTATATTCTTTAAAAAGACCCTTCTAGAAAGTTTAAGAGTACTGCAAGCAAGTAAGTAATGCTGAGGGTGGGCTAGAGTATACACACACACACACACACATACATCATTTGCACAGAAGCAGGGAGAGAATACATTGGATAGATTGAAGAAAAAAAGGGAGGGAGATGGATAAAATTATAGTCTCAAAAATTATTCAAAAAGAAAGCACTTTTATTGCCTCAGGTTTGGTTCAGACTATGATGTCTGGACCTACTCCAGTTCCCTTGTGCCCATTCAGGAGACTCTGGCTACTAAGCATGCTTCACATACACAGCAGGTTTTTTTTTTTTTTAAAAAAAAAAAAAACTTTATTTATTTATTTGCCTTGGTGTTTGCCTGGAACTGGAACTATAGACAGTTGTTAGCTGCCATGTGGGTGCTGGGAATCGAACCCGGGTCCTCTGGAAGAGCAGAAGGTGCTCTTAAACCACTGAGCCATCTCTCCAGCCCCCACACAGCAAGTTTTAACCCCAGCATTCAGTAGACAGAATCAGGTAGATCTCTGTGAATTCTGTGTCACCTGAGGAACTTGGAGAGTTCAGGGAAATCTTGAGCTATATAGACAGACTTCTCTCACAAAAAAATCAAACATTCAGAGTGCAGAGGTAAGAGACTGCAAAAAAGGGGAAAAGAGGGCTGGAGAAATATGCAGTGGCTACAGTGCATGTATTGCAGATGTGAAGAGCTGAGCCAGACACCCAGGCATGGTGTATTGTGTGCACACCTGTGGAAAATCACCACAAGGGAAAGAAACAGGAGAATACCCTGAACTGGTCAGTCAGTGTAGTGTAATAATGTGCTCTAGACCAATGAGAAAGCCTGCCTCAAAAGAGGTACACACACACACACACACACACACACACACACACACACATACAAAGTAGCAAAATTAGAGGTCAGAGAGCCTGCTATGCTTGCCCCAGTTATGACCTTCCTGTTAAACAGGTAGACAATGCTGCCATACAGTCTTGTTTGTTAAGTCAAGCCTATTTGGACCTCCTTTTCTATCTACAGTGTGCACAGTGGTTAGCTTTCCTCAAGCTACCTAAGATGATTGCTTTCATAGGTTGATAAATAGGGTAACAAGTAACCACTAATAGAATTGTCACATGGAGTTTTGCCTTACATTTTACATTTTAAAAATTCCTATGGTTGCCCTTGACAGTAATTCTCATCAAACCAGATTTGCCATAAATCCTATATCACGATGCCTCAATCTTAGACTGTGGGTGAGTTTTCAGATCAGACTAGAATCTGGGACTAGAGGTGTCAGATATCTATTCTGTATTACATTGGTTCTTATCTCCAAAAGTCTGTGCCCATCCAGACTCAGAACAGGCTCTGAGTATTTGAAGTAGTATCTTTGAAGTTAAAAGGATATCAAGCTTGGTTATGTGGGACTTACCTAGCACAGTGGGAAGTACCCTTGGATAAAGAGACAGAGATACAGAGACAGATGGGGAGAGGATGCCAAGTGGCAACAGGGAATCACTGAAAAGATGTGTCCACAGCCAAGAATAGCAGGCTGGATTGGGGAGGGGTTCGAGAATCCACATGCCTACCTGGGGAGCTAATGGATGCTGAGTAAAATCATGTTTCATTGAGGATCTGGCCACTAATAGATTTCTCATGCTTTAGTGGATGGCCCCATGCTCCAGTGAATATGGGGAGCACTGTAGGTCTTAACAGGTTATGATAAAGAAACATAAAAGAGGACATGGAGCTGGGGAAAGTGGATGTGTTGGGGAGGTAGAAGATGGGGCATGATCAAAATACATTGTATGCAGGTATGAAATTTTCAACTAAAAAAATCACATTGGTATATTAAAAAGAAGAAAAAATGACCTGATGTGGCGGGAGGGGGAAGGGAACTTGAATGGGGATATGCAGGGATAGGAAAAAAAACTCCAGAGGGAAAGCTGAACACAAAGTAATTTTATGTGTAGCAAATTATTTGCATTATCACCCTTGATAAGTCATGCTTATGATTTTTATTTTCTTTATAGTTATTGTTAACTTATCAGCGTTTTAAATTCAATTTACTGTTTTTCTTGATAAATACAAAATAAAAAATGTTATTTAAAAAAAAGAAATGGAAGAAATAGTGATTATGACAGCCACTAGAACCCATGGGAGGCAATGAAGAATCATCTTTTGAGTCCTTGGGTTGGCCCCCATCTTGTTAACATCTGGATGTCAGACATTTATGTTGCGGAACAAATACATTTGCTCTTTAGTGCCATTCACCCACATTTCAACTTGCACCTCCAGTCTCTACTCTTTCTTCCTAGAACAAGTGAGCTCTTGTTTTCTACAGTTTTAGACAAACCCCAGTCCTCTTGCACCAATAGATTGCACAGTTGGCATCTGTCAGTCAAGCTGCAAGAAAGACAAGTGGTACTGTTTGTCTCTGAAATTTGATTGACTAGAAAAGAATGTTCATTAATAATAACTTTCATAAATAACTCTCCTAATAACCTCCACAAGTGTTGGCTCAGTGTCTGACATGCGAGAGGCAGTCTGTCAATTCAGGATTTTAACTGGTGCTAGGTGTTCTTACCATGTGTAATAAGTGTCTGGCCTTTGACATCATCTTCTGTCAAGGGGAGTCCTAGTGGATGATGGTGTTCTTGGGGAGAAGCAGCGCCTACTTAAAGCCATTTGGTGACTTGTGGCCAAGAACAACTACAACTCCATATTGTTGAGGTGACTAACTGGTTAAATAGGCTGCAATTGTAAGACCTACTGGCTGGCTGAAAAGTGAAGAATCCATGATGAGTCCTAGCAAGATGGCAAAGTGGAAAGTGCTGCATACTGCCAAGCCTGATTAGCTGATTTGATCACCAGGAAAAACATGGTAGAAGGAGTGAACAGAGTCTTGAAATTATACTCTGACAACCACTGGTGCAGAATGACATGAACACAAACAGAAACAGAGACATGGATACAGACACACTCTAACTAACTAAATATATGTTTGGTTGTGTTAATTTAGGAATCTAAGACAAAGCAAATCTCTCTGTGAAAGTAGCATTTATTTCATCCCACTTACTTCTGCATAGGTCCAAAATACACTGTGAGCTTTTTACTTTTATAATGTGGTAGTCTTGGCAGTGTTGGGTATGCAGCCTTGAGGGTAGTCATGGTGGTGTTGGTGTGCAGCCTTGAGGATAGTCATGATGGTGATGGGTGTACAGCCTTTGGGAGTAGTCATAGTGGTATTGGGTGTATAGCCTTGGGGAGATGTCATGGTGGTATTGGGTGTACAGCCTTGAGGGGTAGTCATAGTAGTGTTGGGTGTGTAGCCTTGAGGTTTAGTCATGGTGGTGTTGGGTGTGTAGCCTTGGGAGGATGTCATGGTGGTGTTGGGTGTGCAGCCTTGAGGGGTAGTCATAGTGGTATTGGATGTGAAGCCTTGGAGGGTATTCTTGGTGGTGTTGGGTGTGAAGCCTTGGAGGGTAGTCATGGAGGTGTTGGGTGTGCCAACATGGGGGTTAGTCATGGAGGTGTTAGTGACAACAGAGCACCACTGTTTCTCCTTTCTTTTCCTACTTCTGTGCTGTGCTCTACCTGTCTAACTAATATGTCCATGTTGTCTTGGTTTGTGATGCTGTTTCTTTATCAACCTCACCATTGACATTTAGTGACACCTTTGAATACCTAGAAAGGTGAAAAGAAACACCAAACAACGTCAGGGATCTAGAAATTTTCAAGTGGCTAATGGTTGTCACAGGGCATCTACACTAGCTCGAAGACTGTTGGTGTGATAAAACACTTACCAAAGCCATGCTGGAGAGAAGGGGTTTATTATACTTTCCATGGCAGAGCCCATCTGCCAAGGAAACTAGAGCAGGAGTTCAAGAGGAAGCATAAACTGAAGCAGAGACCATAGACATGCTTCTTAAAGCTTGCTTCTATGGCTTCCTCAGCTTGCTTAAAAATAAAACAACCAAAATTTTTTATTATTCCTGTTTAAGAAGGGGAAAAGGCAGTTTATTGATATGAGCAGCGATATATGGACAAAGGAAGCACACAGATTTAGTCAGTTGTTAGTATAGGATGAAGGGTCTATCCTATACATTTTATGTCCTACACATATAAACTAAGGATCTCCAAAACAAAGTACAGTGGTGAATTTCACACTTCCCCCACCAGTGATCCCAGCAGTAATAGCAGACAGTAGCCCCTGGGCATGAATTTCAGCTTGTTTTTTTTTTTTTTTTTTTTTTTTTTTTTTTTTTTTTTTTACAAAACCCAGGCCCACTTGCCCTGGTGTGGCATCTCCACTGTAGACTGGGGTTTCTCACAGGAATCATTGATCAAGAAAATTGCCAAATGAGAGTGGTATAGGCTTTTTTAAAAAAGTTTATTTATTTATTTATTTTTATAGAATAAAGTCATTTTTATCCATGAATTCCCTTGCTCCCGCTTCCAATCCCTTCTAGTCAGCCTTAAGCTTCCTTCCTCCCCATCCCCCTATCTGCTCCCCAGACAGGGCAAGAGGTCCCAAGGGGGATCAGCTCAGCATACACTTCAGGCAAGTCTGATTTCCTCATCCTAATATCAAGCCTTGGTTAAGTGTTCCTCTGGAGCATATAGGCTTCAAGGTGCCAGTCCACTCATAGAAACATGATCTGAATCCTCCCATTGAAGCTCAACATACTGCCCATATCAGTAAACACTTACCTCTCCTTAGAGGGCGTAGTTCCTTTTCCTGATGGTTCCCCGGTGGCTGTTCTTGACTCAGTGAGTACCTAAGAGCTCCAGCCAGCCATCACTGTAAGAATTTTCCTCATACTCCCTATCCCCTTGCTCATATAGCGTCTCCTCCCACACTATCAGCTGGACCAGAGACTCAGCCCAGTGCTAAGCTATATATCCCTGCCTCTACCTCTGATCATTGTTGGATGTAAGCTCTGTGATGGCACATAGGGTGGTTATTCATTTAATTATAGGGGAAGTCCTGTTTCCAGCTATAGCCTCCTCCTCCCATTCTCTCCCATGCTTTGTCACTCCTACCTCCCGGTCCCCTCTTCTTTCATCTCCATCTAAGAAAGGGTAGGTCTCCTATGACTTTCAATTAAACATGGCATATCAAGTTGCAGTAAGATGAAGCTACTCCCCATATATTAATGCTGGGCAAGGCAACCCAGTATGAGGAGTAGGTCTCTAAAAGGTTCAGAGACAGCCCTTTCCCCCACTGTTAGGAGGACCACAAGACGTCTACAGCAGCACAACTGTAACATATATGCAGAGTGCCTAGGTCAGTCCCATACAGGCTGTCTGGTTGTTGATTCAGTCTCTGAGACCCCATGAGCTCACATTAGTTGATTGGGAGTTATCCTGTGGTGTCCTTGACCCCTCTGACTCCATACTCCTTTCTCTTTCTTTAAAGGTTTCTCAAATTTGCCTAGTGTTTTTTTGTAGGTCTCTGCATCTGCCTGTACCAGTTGCTGGATGGCCCCTCTCTGATGACAGTTGAGCCAGGCCTCAATCTTGTCACAGGGACAGACTGTTTAGGCTATTTATCAGCTATTGCTAGGAGTCTAAGCTGGAGTTTTGTCTGTATTATCCTGGGAGATTTCCCTACACCAGGCTTCCATCTGCCCAACTCAAAATGTAACCCGCCACCAGTCCCCTGATACCTTATGTTCCCGTCCAATCCCATCCATTCTCAGTTCACACAAAATGTCTTCTATTTTCCCTTTGCAGGCCAATATGGGTTTCCCTTCTGTAAGTTTCCTGTTACCTAGTATCCCTGGGTCTGTAGATTATAGCACTTATCCTTTATTTTATAGCTAATATCTACTGATGAGCGAGTTTATATCATGTTGTCTTTCTGAGTCTGGGTTACCTAACTCAGAATGATTCTCTTCTAGTTTAACCCATTTGCCTTCACAGTTCCTGATGTCCTTGTTTTTTAACAGCAGAGTATTACTCCTTTGTGTACATGTTGGTACAGGCTTTTAATCCCAGGAGCTGGGGTGCATATGCAAGTGAAACTCTGGGAGTTCAAGGATAATGTAGTCTACCTTGTGAGTTCCAGGGCAGCTAGGACTATATACAGAGAAATTTTCTCAAAAAAAAAAACCCACCACTGCCAACAAAATAAGAGACAGGGCATGGGGACATGGAATTTTAATTTTAGCACTCAAGAGGCAGAGGCAGGTAGATCTCTGCTGAGTTCCTGGGCCAGCAATGGCTACATAGTGGGAACCTGTCTAAAAGCATTATATCATTATCATTTTAATTCCTTGAAAATAAAATCTCCACTAGCCCTTACTGTTACAAATCCTATCGGCCTGCTACCAACACTCCCAGACCTTGAAAGATTCTCCGCTTTTGCTGCTACAAACTTTTCCCACTCTCTACAAACTTTTTTCACTCTCTCCCTACCTCTGCCCCTAAAAATATATAAACCTTCTTTTATTTTCAATAAATAAAACCTTAACACGACTCAGACTAACTCTGTCTTTCTTATATACTTAGTCTCCTTTCTCTCTCACCCCCGACTAATATTTAAAAAAAAAAGCCTCCCCAAGCATAACAAATAACTAATCCCACTAAACGAGTCGCCACTTTACACCCCCAGAGATGGATCAAAATGCAGAACATGCCATGTTTTGGTGAGGATGTAGCAACATTGAAACCTTTATAGTGGGAATGTAAAAATGGTGAAAGCACTGGAGAGAGGGTGGTCATCTGTTAAGAAGTTATAAAAAGGACCATATGACCCAGCAGTGGAGAGATATTTGTGACTATCCTGTTCAAAGCAGCACTATTCACACTAGTCTAAAACGGGAAATATATATATATATAATCTACATTTATAATTTATATGACTAATCAGTTGTCTTGGTTTCCATGATGAAGTACTGTTAGCTAACTGGCTTAAACAACATAAATATATTTTCTCACTACTCTGGCTTGATGTGCAGTATCAAGTTGTGATTCAGTTCTGGTTAGGGCTTTATTCCTGCTTTTCAAATAGCCACCATGGCCCCTGGCCTAAGTAAACTTTCTCTGGAGTCTCTTCTGTTGAACATGGCAGTGACCTTGTGACTGCCTCTATGGCTAATTACTCCCTTGCTCTAGATACAGCCATATAGGAGTAAGTGTGAAGGGTCTCAATTGCATATGAACCTGGGGGAATGAGAAACATTCAGTTCTCAACTGGGAGAGGGCAAATGGAGAGAAGAGGAGAGAGAGAGAAAAAAGAGGCTGTGGAATAAGTATTGAATCCCTGGTAATCAGATAACTGCCATTCCTGATGTAATGTAATAAGCCATTCAAGCTGAATTGATAAATCCAGGTTTAATGAGCAGAACAAAGCAAATCCTGGGTGACCCTCAGGTGGGCAGGAGAGAAACCACAAGGAAAATATGGCCACCAGGTCTTAAATAGCAGCCCCAGGGAGGGGTTGACCTTTGGTGAGCTTTCTAAGGGATGAGGATTGAAGCTGGCAACTGAGGGCAGGGTTTGAAGAGGTCATCTCCAAGACATATCTGCAACATGAGAGGGGAGAGAGAGAGAGAGAGAGAGAGAGAGAGAGAGAGAGAGAGAGAGAGAGAGACTGGGTAAAGGCTGAGAGAGAATAGAGAGAAGGCACGTGAGACCCCACCTTTTATGAGAGGCTGGCACATGTGCCAATGTACTATGCAGACAGGCTAAGCAGAATAGCATTGTCAGGATCCTGAACAGACCAAAGTGCTACCTGTGTTCTGGCAAGGTCTTCAGGGGAAGGCTATTGGTAATGCTTAAATGCTTACCCCAAGATAGCTGTATCTCCCAAAGGAAATGAAAATAAGTCAGCAAGGCTGGTTCTTTGTAAAAGTTGTTTTTGAAAACAGGAAATAATGGAGTATTTTGGTTTACCAATCAGGAGAATACCTTCAGGGTTTCTGTTTAAGTGAGAAGAGTGGGCTTCAGGCACAGAGTCTACTTTGTCTAATGAGAGTATCAGGACTATTGTGAATTATGATGTTGAAATTGTCTGCTAATAAGTGATACATAACTCCTATTAGGAAGAGCTGGGCATGGAAACATTATAGTATCAGAGATGTATGCCCAGAGAGATTCCTTTCTGCAGCTAAGAAAATGTTACGGAGGGCAGAAGGAAGAAGCATAGTGTGCTACATGTGGTATGAAAAAGGGAAGGGTCAGCACTATGTAATGTGTAAGAGGACAGTGTCTGCACCAGGTAGTGTGAGATGGCAGTGTCAACACTGCGTAGTGTGTAAGGGGGCAGTGTCAGCACTGCGTAGTGTGTAAGAGAACAGTATTTGCATCAGGAAGTATTTAAGAGGGTGAGTTAGCACCCAGTAGTGTGTAAGGGGGCAGGGTCAGCACTGGGTAGTGTGTAAGAGAACAGTATTTGCATCAGGTAGTATTTAAGAGGGTGAGTTAGCACCCAGTAGTGTGTAAGGGGGCAGGGTCAGCACTGGGTAGTAAAGTGAAGACAAAATTGAACACAGGATCCTTAGGTTGAGCTATTTGACTCATTTGTCTGTCTCTCCCAATCCCACCCTGCAGTCTTTAGCTTTTGTGAGTGAGTAATTCAGAAGAAAGAACAAGATCTCAGGTCAAGGAATACTTTCCTGACAAAGGATCACACATCTGAGTCTTTCCAACATTAGGCTTGAGAACTCCTGGGTTCTGGCAAAATTCAGTGCTGTTAAAAGCTTGTAAGGCAGCATGGACCAAACCTGAGTGTGGTGTTCTTCCTTCTCATTCACTGTTCTTGCCACATCTAAGAAATTTATCCCAAGGACCCAATCAGTTCCTGTGTGAAGTTGCACAGTGTAGTGCAGCTGAAATGATCACAGTAATGAAAAATGGGAAACAACCACTAGAAGAAAAGCAGCTTACACAATAAATCATAGGGGAGGTGACTGCATTCCTAATGCATGTATGATCTAGGAGATGAATTCACCTTTAGTGCAGAGAAGGATTCTTACATCAGTGGAGAGTGTGCAGTCATTGTGCAAAGCACAAACAGCTTGTTAGCTGATCCATCTGATGGATCTCTGGACCATTGGGGTGTTTGATCCATGATAACATTTCATCCTTTGCTGAGATTAGATAGACAAGAGTGCAAGTCCTTCTTAGACTAAAGGGAGCTCTGCCCAGTGGGGCGTGATTATTGCCTCCCTCCAATTGCGGAACATATTTCTGTCCATTTACCAGAGAGAGAGGAAGAGAGAGAGAGAGAAAGAGAGAGAGAGAGACAGAGAGAGAGAGAGAGAGAGAAAGAGAGAGAAAGAGAGAGAGAGAGCACCCAGAGTGTCCTGAATGCTTGACCTTACTCTCCTGAGCTGCCTCCCTTGTTACCTTCGATGTTCCTGTCTCTAAACTTCTGAGCCTTTTTGTTAGTTTTCACTTCTTGGTGCTTGCTGTGATTTCTTCATGTCCTCTCATTAGTAACAAGTAAAATAAAAGTGTGCACATATATTCACTTTATATCACTAAAGCTTTAGAAGGCAGATATATCCTGAGGACTCTGTACCATTTAAACAATTGTGATTTTTTTTTGACCTGGGCATAAAAACTATCCCAAATCACTGAAAAGGACTTGGGATTCCTACTGAATGATGAAAAGTTGGTTGTAAGGAAAAGTTGGTGTGTAAGGAAAAGTGGCTCCTGGTCTGGTGATGCATACCTGTAATTCCAGCTGAGACATGAGGATCATGATTTTGAGACCAGTCTGGACTACATAGTGAGATCGTATTTCAAGAATAACACTAACCACAGCCCCACAAAACAAAATGTGCACACACACACACACACACACTTCCCAAATTCATGCAAGCAAACACAGGCATGGAATTAAAGATTCAGTCAGTGTAAACACCACTGTATTTTGTGTTTATTTCAGCATGGGCTCTTGGGCAAATTTAATTATCTTAATTCTTGTGGGTTTTTTTTTAGGCTAAACATGAGTTATCAGTGAATAAAATTCACTAATAAATAAAATAAATAAATAAAATATTCTTGATAAATACAAAATAAATAAAGAAAAAAATAAAATAAATACATAAAACTAAAGAAACAGGAATCTAAGTCTGGGACATGTCATCCTAGTTAATCAAATCTTGCCTAACTCAGATCTGCTCTCCTTGCAATCTGAGAGAGTCATGGTCAGAAAATGACTGTAAAATCCTGCCTTTCACAAGAAGAGTAAGGCAGCTAGGTGAGGTAGAGCTCTGGGGAGCTGGTGGCCTTGGGGGACTTTACAGGCCTTTTGTGTGGAGAGTTGGAGCTTGTGGCTTTAACTTTCTAAGGATGATCCCCTAGACTTTCAGGCTGTGCCTAAACTAAGACCTTTTTAGAAACTGCATGTTTTAAAAATGTTATTTTAATGGTTACAATTTTAAAATGTATACATCTGAATGTAGTGGCTGGAGCCACAGGACTAGTCCTCCTGAGTACATGGCTAGTAAGATCCTGGATGGTTTGAGTTGAGCAAGAGTTTAAGGCTAGAATGTTTTTTCTATCCTCACTGAAGAGGCCTGTGGATAGGATCATCAGGTATGCTGAAGGTCACAAGACACAACCATCACATTTCACTCTGCTCAGGTCATCCTGAACTCTTTCACTCATGGGGCAAAGCAGCTGTAAGGATGTTTTAGCCCTGAAAGCTACTCTCAGTGTCTGAGAAGCAGGAAGCTCTTGTTTAGACAGCCTCTGTCTAGGATGAATTGCATGACCCTTTCAACTGCTGCTGTGCTTCCAGACTAATTCATAACTATCCAGGAGATGAAGATGTTAAGGTATGCTGACATCTGCTCTGCCAGACAGCAAGCACCTACTCAGCCCACAGACTCTTGCAGAGCTGTTTTCCTCAGGCAGCTGGTCTCCTTCTGGTGCCTGGCTCACTGAATACTGCATTTCCGCCCTCTGGTGGTGAGAACTGCTCATGCTCTCCTTTCTTAATGGAAGCTCCATGTTGATGTTTTCTGTCCTTGTCCTGTTCTGCTAGCAAACCTATATTATTCTAGGTAACTTACATCTAATTTTGCATCTAATGTATGTTAGTAGTGTGTTCTTTTTCACAGTCTTAAGGGAGCTCTTTTAACGATGGCTTCTGTGAACTGAAAATGGGAGTGGTGAAAAGTCTGGCAACAGAAGTTTCTACAAGTTTCTAGAAATTTCTACAAGCTTCTGGAAGCTTCATTTGGAATCAAATGTATACTGGATCAGAGATATTCCTGGCAGCACTCACCCAGGTTGCACCAGGAACCTTCACTAAAGCCTTGTTCCTGAACACACCTGTGCACTGCATATTTTAGGTACTGTTCTACCCTGTAATGCTGTTAAATAATGCCTAAAACATCTCTGCTCAGATCTGAGATGATCATACATTATAAATCCCAGTGTTTTCTATAGAGCATACAACATTTTCTGCTCTTATAAAAACACTTTGGTTTAATTCTAGACAACAAAGACTTGCAATTCTTTTTAAGTGATTTATTGTGTATACAGTGTTCTGTCTGTTTACCTGCATGCCTGGATAACAGAAGATGGCACCAAAGTCACTACAGATGGTTGTGAGCCATCATGTGGGTATTGGGAATTGAACTCAGAACCACTGGAAGACCAGACAATGTTCTTAACATGTGAGCCATCGATAATATTTTCTTATCATGAATTTTCAGCATTGGGTGATAGTTGGTTTTAGTATCAAATCAACACAAATTAGTGTCACCTAAGAGCAGGGATCATTATTTGAAAAACCAAGGGGACTGTCTTAGTTGATGCAGATGCAACTGTAGTGTCAAGAGGGGATTCTCCAAATTAGATTATCCTGTGCAATCTTCCCTCTTCAGTGGGAGGGAGTATTGATTATATTAATTGATGTGGAAAGACCAGCCCCAATGATGGAAGAGACCTTTTCCTGAGTTTAGGTCCTGGATTATATGAAGAGGGAGACAGCTATGGGCATGCATACATGAATGTACTGTGCTCTTATGACTGTAGGAGAGACCATGTCTCTCAAACTTAGACCCCTTGTACTCCCCATACTCAGGGACCATGATCTGGAATGGAGTTAAGCCCTTTCTGTCCTAGGTTGATTATGTCAGGGTATTTTACCACAGTGACTGGAAATAAAAGGAAGCTATCTGGAGTCATGTAAACATTTCTCAGATGAGAAGGGCTTTGTGGGGAGAGACTTAGGAAGCCCTGGATCAGGTACCAATGACAGACTAAATTTTAGATGTCTCCTGAAGCCACACAGCACTTTGTACTCTACTTACCAACACTGGCAATGGGAGAACAATATGATAAATCAAAGCTTTGCCGAGGGAGAGAAAACATTTTTCCAAGAACATAGGAAGAATGTATGGTGTGTGCTTTAGAGGAAAGTACCCAAAAAGCTCACAATTATGAAGCAGTGTTAGTGGTGAGGCTGTGGCTATGATGGTGTGAATAGACATCTGGGAAACATTTACTTTAGACAGTGGGGCCTTATCTGGGGGACTGGTTCACTAGGACTTGACCTGGAAAGACAGCCTCTACTTCTCATCTCTCTCTTTGCTTCTGAGTCATGAGTTTAACAACTTTTCCTCTACATGTTTTTGTGAACCTTAAATATTGGAGGAGAAAGACCACCTCCACAATTGACCAATTAAAGCAAGCTTTATTAAAGAACACTATCTGAACTGGCCATCTGTCTGTTTCATCCTAAGTCAAAATTTGAGAGTAGCCCTGGGCCCACTTTGTGAGGTTACTTTTATGGAGGAAAACCATATGTTAATAGAAAAGAGCTGCAATTAAAGGAATAAGATAATTGGCTATTTGAAAAATACAATTGAAAAACAAAAGTGTACATCATATAGATGGAGAGTTATACATCATAGATTAGTGATCCTGGGTATAAGTCATGGTATATTTCACAAGGCCAGGGACAGTCATTATCATTGAGTCCTGATTCAGGATAGCTTAAAAACCATGCTTTCCAAGGTACATCATGTTTAGGAAACAGAAACTCAGCCTTATGCAAAAATGGATACCTATTTGTAGGTATGAGGATTTAACAGCAATGTGGCTTCTTAACAACAATGTGGATGCTTTTATGATTTTGCAGTCCTCATCATCATGATGCTCTTACCTTAGCCTGAAAGTGATGACAACAGATTACCAAAGTAGAAACGTGGCTAAGCACCAAAATAAACCATTTCTGTCTTTAAGTTTTCTCTCAGGTGCTTGTCTGAGTGTTGACATTCTGTCAAACCATGGGAGGTTTTTGGGAAGTTTCTATGTTCCCAAAATTCCCATTGCCTTCTGTGAAGGTCTGGAATCATGAAGGTTGCTCCCTCCCTTCAAATTTCTGAGTGTAATATTATTTATGCACTCAACCTTTGAAGCTTGGAGTCAGTTTTAGTTACACAAATACATTTTCTCAGCTTTTATATGTATGATGAGGATTTGAACTCAGGGCCACCTGCGTGTGCAGCAGGCACTTTAACAAATGAGTCAGCTCACCAGTGCCTTGCCTTGTTTTCCACAATTCCATAGTTTTGTGTTTTTAAGTCTATAATTTTCTGTAGAGAAGTTTTGTGTAAGATCTTAGGTAAAGTTCACTGTTTTGCTGTGTGTGTCTGTTTCACTTGCTTCAACACTTTTGCTTCCTTTAAGTAGTAATTTTTCTGGTCCTGGTTGCAAAAAAAGAGACCTCCATTCCACCTGAGTGTCTGGACAAGGCAAACTCAGTTTTTGATTCAAGGGCACTGTCAGGAAACAAAGCCACAGAGACAGTAAGTGCATTTGATTATTACTCTAGCTCAGGTGGGGACTATGTCTTTTCCCCATTGCCTGGGGTCAGATCTCTGCTTCTCCCTTCTCTTCCCCAGGAAACCCCGCCCACTATCTAGAAACTCTCAGGGCATCCAATCCCAATAAGCCATGTGGGCACAGCTCATAGGTCCACATACACAACAGCAAACCACGCCCCAGGCTCAAGCCAAATAAGGAGTTGTTTATCAAAAGAGAGCACTCACCCATGGGGGTGGAGGCCGGAAATCAGCACCATCTCTAGGGCGCAGCAGCAGGCAGCTCTCTACATCTCCCCCTTATTTAATAATTAAAAATTAAAAAATCAAGCAAAAGCAGCGAGCAAGAGTAGAGGCCTAATCCCCATTGTGCAAGAGGACTTGTGCTATCCCTAATCCAGGTGTCATCCACTCAGACAGGGACAGACCTGTCCGGCACCTGTTTTTATGAGGACAGGATAGTGGGTGCCAACCTGTATGTAATTAGGCATGCTCTTCATGAAGCCTTACCTAGGCAAAACCATGTGCAGTGCTTAGCATCGCAACCCGTGCCAAACATTACTCTTTCAAGGCAGCAAGCCAAACATGTGGGGGCTGTCCCGCTTCAATGGCGGTGAAAGCTTGAAGAATCATGGCCATGCTCCTACGTTGTGTGAACCTCATTTTGCAGATGCACCACAGGCAAATCAGAATTATCAGCACCATCAAGCCAGCCAGAACACCCATTCCCGCCCATTCCTTCAGATGATTGAGGGCGGTGGACATCCATCTCGTCAGTCCTTCAGCAATTCCAGGGTCCACTTGAGTTGAATTCACAGCAACTATTGCAACTCTCAACTTCTCCATGGTCGCTTCGAATTCACCTGGCTAATTTCCTATAAAATAACTTGACACAACTTTAGACAAATTTGCAGCATAGGAAAAATTTTCATACTGAATATAAGTCATGCATAGGGCCTGATACTTCCATTCGCATCCCAACTGAGCCATCTGCCAGAGGACATCAACCTCTTCTTGCACCAGGTCAATCCTTTGGTTAACCAACATCAGCCCGCCTTTAAGCTGGGCAGAAATGCCTCTTTGAATGTCTAAGGCATAGGCTACATTGGCAGACAAATTATTAAGTGTTTGAACTGTCTGGACAGAGTGACTCATAGCAATGGCGGCCGTGGTGGCCCCAATTGCAGCTAGGGAAATGGCTGTAACAACAGCTGTAGTAGTGTCAAAATCTCTCCTAGCTCTAAACAAGCTCATGGCATTAGGGCTTTGTACCAGGACAGGTACCCATTCCAGGGCCAATTCTCGCCCTCAAAGTCAGCATCATACTTGTCATTTTGGACCTTCCTGGTTAGCCGTTCTGGTACTCACACTGGATCTTGCCAGTCCTGAGGAAAGACACAAACAGAACCTCTTGCCCATGTAAGCACTGGATCAGGACCATGCCAATGGCCTGTGAAAATATCCTTCCATTTCACCATGCCTCTGTGGCTAGGGATGAGAGTCAGATGTCTATCTGCCATGGAGCGGCCATCAGCATCCAAATTTTAAAACATTAAGGGTAAACAGAGCTATAGATAGTCTTTTTTTGAGATGCGGCTGTGGCCTATTCCCCCTTTTTGTTTTTGTAAGCATTCTTTCAGCGTGCGATGAGCACATTCCACTATGCCTTGTCCTTGTGGATTGTAAGGCAATCCATGAGTTACTTGTACATCCATTTGTCTGCAGAATGCTTATACTGCATTCCAGTATAAGCAGGGCCATTGTCAGTTTTTACCTGTAGAAGCTTTCCCCAAGCTGCCCAGGCCTCTAGGCAGTGCGCAATGACATTGAGTCCTTTCTCTCCTGAAATGGCAGTGGCATGCAAAATACCAGAGCATGTATCTACAGAAACATGTACATACTTCAAAGAGCCAAATTCAGAAATGTGAGTAACATCCATTTGCTATACTTTTAATGGCAGAATCCCTCTGGGATTAACAACTAGGGAAGGTGGGTGGTGATACACCACACATTGAGCACAATCCAAAACTATTTGACGTGCCTCAGCTCTGGATATCTGAAACTTTTGTTGTAAGGTTTTAGCATTTACATGATATAGCTGGTGAAATTCTTGAGCTTTGACTACAGGAGAGGTAAGGAATACCCAGTCCTGTCTAGTGCACATATCCACCTTTGCATTGCCTTCACCGAGTGGACCCGGAAGGCCAGTATGCGCACGGATATGTTGAGGAAAAAATCTCTCCTTTTGTTACAAAATCAAGTCTTGCAAGTGGTTAAATAGGACAGCAACCATAGTGGATGATTTGATTGGTCCTGCCACTTCAAGCACCTTTAAAGCATTAACCACATAGGCTGAGTCAGATATCAAGTTAAAGGCAAAATGGCATTCTTTAAATACTTCACACACTATTTGAAGTTCCACTACCTGAGGAGTACCAGGAGTAAATTGATGTTGAACTGGTTGTTTGCCTTGCACCATATAGGCACCTACTCTTGTTTTCGAGCCATCAGTGAAAACATTGACAGCTCCCGCCACCGGCTCTGCAACGGTGACCTTGGGAAAAATTATGGGGTGCTCCTTAGAAAATGTAAGAAGATGTTGTGGGTAATGATTATCCATTTTTCCAGCAAAGGTACAGCGAAGAATTGCCCAATCATCAACAAAGCACACAAGGTATTAACTTGTGCTGCTGTGTATGGCACAATTATTATGGCTGGTGCATGCCCAAAATACTGAATGGATTGTTGGATGCCATTCTGAGCTAAAACAGCTACTGCTGTAGGGTAATGTTCTATACTTTTACTAGGCAATACCTTTGGATGTATCCACAACAATGGACCTGATTGCCATAGTACCCCTGTGAGTTGTCTGAATGTGGGTAAAAGACATAGGGCAAAATCTTTTCCTTCCTCAATCCTATTTAGGCAAGCATCCTGCAACCTCTGTTCAACTACCTGTAGTGCTTTTCTGGCTTCCACTGTCATCACTCGTGTGGAGTCTAAAGCCGACTCTCCCTTCAGAATGTCATAAAGGGGTTTCAATTCACAATTTGCAATCCTCAGATATCCTCTAATCCAATTAATATCTCCCAACAGCTCTTCCTTTGAGTCTGTAGACTCAGAAGTTTCTATATCAGCAAGGTTGGGGTACAACTCTCTCCCTTCACTCTGTCCTTCTTCACTGCCTCCCCCCTCTGATCTCTCCTCCCAACACCTCCAAGGTGGCCTGTTATCAGCTTCAGGTGGCCTTGGAAAATGGAACCACACCTGCCTAGAACCAATCCACAGGTTTTGATCTTCCATGGAGACAAAAGCAGAAACTCTTTTTCCAAGTAACATAGTCTTATAAATAGATTTCAAAGTCAGGATATCTTTAAAGTATATGCATTTGTTTAATTTAGCAGCCTTAGTAATCAGTTGTCTCTCTGCAGTTAGCTCATTAAAAGTTAAAAAATTATAAGAAAATACAATAACCAAAATCCAGACTCTCTGTTTATCTGCCATCTTTATGTGGCTTTTTAATCTTTATTTCCTTCCCCATTTAGAGGTTTTGAGAGTCTAAATTTGTTTTATTAAGAATTCTAAATCATTTTTCAACTCAAAGAGCTTTTAAAATGTTGCTATCACTTTAAATGCTGACTCCGCCCCCTTGGCTGCTTTTCAATATGGAGTAGGAACCCACGAATCTCTCCCACTGCTAGCAAGCAGAGCATACTCAGAAAAACCTTAATGAAGCAGCTCCTTAAGAGCCAAAAAAATTGGATATGAGGGTGAAGACTCCATCCTTGTATAACCTTTAATTCCTACCTTAAAAATCTTCTCGGAGCCCTTACCAAACAGCCCCAGCTTTGCTAATGCTTTTACTTTCACTTTGAGCTCAAGTTTGCAACTGTTGTTGCTTTCACTTTAAGCCTAAGGTTGCCATGCGTCCTTTAAGCTCAAGGTTGCCGTGCGTCCACGGCTACAAGAGGTTACACCCACTCATCAGTGAGCTCCCTCTCCTCCGCCTTATCTACAGGTCGGAGCTACCCGCTTTAACTGCGGATCTCAATTTACCTGGGACTTACCAGTCGACCCCCCGACTGCAGAAAGTTCTGATGCCTGAAGCTCGCAGGAGTTGTTCCTCCCCGTACGGGCCACCACTTGTCACACGCACCCTTGCCAGCAAGGAAAGCGCAACACCCAGGATCTTCTTTGAGCAATCTATTCGGGACCTTTACAATTGTTCTCCCTTTGTCCTTCTCTCTGCTTCTCCCTTCTCTTCCCCAGGAAACCCCGCCCACTATCTAGAAACTCTCAGGGCATCCAATTCCAATAAGCCATGTGGGCACAGCTCATAGGTCCACATACGCAACAGCAAACCACGCCCCAGGCTCAAGCCAAATAAGGAGTTGTTTATCAAAAGAGAGCACTCACCCATGGGGGTGGAGGCCGGAAATCAGCACCATCTCTAGGGCGCAGCAGCAGGCAGCTCTCTACAGTCAGACCTCTCTATTATTCCATTGACTAGTCTGAAAAAATTGATAAAGAAGAAATCAATGAAGAAAATGAAAAGGTCAGTCCTCTTGGCCATCAAATTCCTGGAATATAGTAGGAAGCCTTCATGTAAACCAAAGTTTTACGTATCTAAGTCTCACAGGGTGAGGAAGACAAAAATATCCGAATTCCTTGTCTTAAGGGTGACTTTATAGTGTTTGAGAGAAGAGAGTAGTGTTTAATATTTCTACACTTTTTCTATCAGATTGATTCCCTAACTTTGTCCAAATAAGGTGAGCAGGTATGTGTGGGCCAATTCCTGGTTTCCTCAACCAGTCCCATTGATCTGTGCCCCCTTCAGCTATAAATAAATAGTTCACCACAACTGCTCAGATCTGAAAACTAGTATCTCCCACTTACTCTATCTTCTAAACCTTACACTAAACCTGCTATGAGCTTTTCCTAGAGTCTCTCTGTATAGTAATACTCAGTTAAGTTGTTGAGAGTTTTGATCAAAAATAGATGAAGAATTTTGTCAAAAGCATTTTAAAGTTCATTTATATGACATGCCTAGTAGGTTGATTAGCTTTTAAATAGCAAAGCAGCCTGTTTAATTTGAATTAATCTACTTGTAGTCATGCATATACATCAATGAACTCTGATGGTGTGAGGAGAGGGTGTTTGTGCTTAAGTTCATAAAAATTCTCCTATATTCTTTCTCTCTGTGGTTTGTTAAGTTTTGCTGGTTTTAGTGACCAGTCAATAGTAGGTGCATGCAGGAAGTTGGGCTATTGCTTCCTGTATTGATTAACCTTGCTTGTCACCTTGACTGGCATGAGAGATGCCAGAGGGCAGGTAAAGCCCAAGTCTGGGTGTTTCTAGAGCATTTGGCACATAAAATATCAACTGACTAGGGGGAAGACCCACCCTGAATGACAATGGCTGGCTCTGTCCAACAGGCTTGGAGTGCTGATGGAAAAAAAGTGTAATGAGGGGGAAGGCAGACAGCACAAGTGGAATCCACACTTCTGAGCAAATGTGCCTGTTGGTGATGCCCTGGCTTGACAACATCAGTCACCAGTTCCATGGCCTTTCCCACCGACTCTCACCAAGGGCTCTGGAGGGATCTTCTGGGCCCTCAGCTTATGAATAGAGCTGAATTGCTGTTCCGTATTGTCTTGGAGGTATCAGATTCTTGGCCTCAGCAATTCACTGATTTCTTTGTGCCTTTAGTATACAAATGACAATTGTAGGATTATCAGTCAATGTAATAAGTTTTTTAAATTATATGTTAGGTTGACTTAGCATGGTGATTTATACTTCCAATGGCAACATTCAAAGGCTGGGAAATCTCTTTGATTTTAAGGCCACATTATTATACATAGAGTTCCAGGAAAATCAGGGTTATATAGAGAGACAAAAAAGTGAACAAAATCATACAAACACCAGTTACCATCACCACTTTTATTTGTGACAAGTGATAGGTATATATGTAATATGGATATATATATATATATATATATATATATATAGATAGATAGAGAGAGAGAGAGAGAGAGAGAGAGAGAGAGAGAGATTATATTGCTCCTGTTTTGCTAGAGAGCCTGACTAGTAAACTACCTTCTGTCTCTTGAAAGACACTGTGCATCCATCCTTGGTCTTCTTTCTTTAAACATCTAACAGATTCTCAAGTGAAACTATCAGGACCTGGACAGTTCATTTTGGAGATCAGTTATTCTCTAATTTTGAATCTTTAGTGCTTCAGGATTAGTTATATTCCTTTGCTTTTTTTTTTGGATAAATTAGACTTTTTTGATCTGGTGGAATGTCTACCTCAGGCCCTGCCATCCATTCCATAAACCCAAAGAGCCTGGAAGGATGGAGTGGAAGCCCAACCTCTCTTTCTCCCCTGACCCTGTTCCCTCAAAGCCTGCCAAACATCACCTTTTTGCCTAAATCTCTTTTCCACATACCCACATTCTCCCCTGCCCCATATTGGCCCCTGAGGAAGCAGGACAAAAGCCTCCCTGGGGTTGCTCAAGACCACAACTTTGGGTTACTTCAGGCCAGCTAGCCTTATCTGTCATGTGTGTGACTTTACCCTTGGCTTTTCAAGGGTAACCCAGGATTGCTTTGCTCTGCTCATTAAACCTGGATCATTAACTCTCCTTAATTGGTTTATTGGATCAGTGATGTCAGTAATCCTGCAACAGGGGACTTTAAAACTATCACTTTCTTCAAAAAGTTTACATGTATCCTTCTCAAACTGCTGCTAGTTGATGTCCATTGAATTCATAATGAGAGTGCCAAGGGTGTGTGGGGATGACTCCTGATTGTTCATATTAATTCTTTTTTTTTCTTTTTTCATTATAAACAAAGAAGTCACATTTTCTATCTTTGTATATACTTATTCAATGTCCCTTCCCCCTCCCATAATATCAGGTCATTCTCTCTTCTCCCCATCTCCCCCACCCCAGCATGGGCAAGGGTCCCATGTTCCCAAGGTCCCAAGGTCCCATTATTGCTCAAATCAGCCTTCACTCCTGGTAATCCAGTTTTCTCCCTGCAACATTGCGCCACGCCCAATCCCGTCCAGCAGGAAAAGACACAGCACCAGGATTCTTCTGTGGTAATTGACCAGGTCCTTTATTGTTACAGATACTTCTTGCAGCAGTAGCCCCTTGCAGTAGTTCTTCTTCCTCTTTCCCAACCTGTGCAGCCAGTTTTAAGCTCAAGTCCTTCACTCAGCTAATGCTGCGTCGGCCTTCACCATAGGGCCATGCACACGGAAGCAAGCTAGTCAATTCAGCACATCCCATGGATGGAGTTAATTATTACTAGAAGCATTCGCCATCAAGAAGGTGGGGAACAGGAGCCAGCGCCATCTTTAAGGTGCGGCAGCTCCCAACAGCTCCCCCTTTTTGTTTTAATAAGACACAGGTAGGGCAGTGGTCCATTCTCTGCTGTGCAACTGGAACATAATCCTAAGGGTATCGTTGAGGCATCCCCCTAGACATCCCAGGACCCGTCCATACCCTAGTTTTCACAGAGGTGGGAGGTTTAGGGCAATACCCACATGCAAATGGACGTGCTCCTCTCAAACTCCTAAAAATATAGCTAGGTAGTTTGACTGCACGACTTAGTGTCGCAACCTGCGTCTCTGCTGTAGGGAGCAAATCATTTAGTTCTCAAGGCGGCAAGCCACACTTGAGGAGATTGGCCAGCTTCTAAAGCTGAAAAAGCTTGAATCAACATCGCTGTGCTCCGTCTTTGTGAAACCCTAATACGGCAAATGCACCACAAGCATAGCAAGAGTGTTAGAACTATGAGTCCACTGGCTGCACCTATTCCCGCCCACTCTTTTAGAGGATCCATGGCGGCAGCAAACCACGAAGTCAGCCCTTCAGCTAGTCCAGCATCCATCCTCGTGGAGTTCATTGCCACAATGGACATCCTTAGGTCCTCAATCATCATCTTGAATTTTCCGGTCCAATTACCTGTAAGATAACTGGACAGTCGTTTAGACAAATCTGCTGCATGGGTGAAATCCTCATACTGAATACTAGTCACACATAGTCCTGAATATTTCCATTCACATCCAAGCTGTACAAGTTGCCAAAGAACATCAATCTGTTCTTGGACCAAATCAATCCTCTGGTTCACTACCATGAGGCCTCCTTTTATTTGGGCATTAAT
>PVIH01023589.1:0-24518 GCA_004025045.1 Sigmodon hispidus | reverse complement strand
CTAAAGATGAAGAGCACTTTTTCAGGTGCCTTTCAGCCATTCGTAGTTCCTCTGCTGAGAATTCCCTTTTTAGATCTGAACCCCATTTTTTGATAGGGTTATTCAAGGTTTTGGGATCTAAATTCTTGAGCTCTTTATATATCTTAGAGATCAGTCCTCTATCACTTGTAGGGTTGGTGAAAATCTTTTCCCATTCTTACTACAGTCTATTTTGTCATGATGCTCTCGTGTCTGGTGGAATAAAGCAACCCACTTGGGCTTCTAACTGCCTCTCCCATGGTGAAGCCCTTTACACATGACCATGTGACCTATTCTATGACTTGTGATTAGGTTATCAATATAAAAAAATTAAGCTTGAGAAATTCTTGGACTCTGTAAGATGGGAATTGCCAGCAGTAACAAGAACAAAGTGCCTAAATAATGGCAGACATACTATTGCATTCATACTTTCTGTCATCAATCTGGTAGCATGCCCCTGTGGTTTTTAAACATCAGAACTAAATTCTCAGTTAGGCTGGTTTGCTAGGTATGGAGGTAGACCATGGACCAACCTAAGTATATACAGAAGTGGGGGCCAACAGGATAATAATTTTCTTTTCTCTTCCCCAGCAGCAGAACTCAGGAAGAGAAGTGTAGGCAGAAGTTTCTGTCTTGCTTGGTCTTACAGTAATTCACTCTCAAAGAAACAGAAGCTTATATTACTTAAGAATGCTCAACTGGTAGCTCAAGCTTATTACTAACTAGTTATTATCCTTATAATTTTTATTTATGTTTAGTCACATGGCTTGTTACTTTTTCTCAGGACATCATTCTCAACTTGCCTCCTCTGTGTCTGGATGGTGACTCTTGACTCCACCCTTCCACTTCCAATAATTCTCCTCGTCTGGTCACCTTGCCTGTACTTTCTGCCTGGCTACTGACCAATCAGCATTTTATTAAGCCAATTCAAGTGACAAATTTATCCAATGTACAAGAGTGTTATCCCACAGCAGAGAAGGCAATGCATATTAGTTAAAGGAATTGCAGATACTTTTTCCCCCCAGCATCCTTTATTTTTAGATGATATCTGAAATTTGACAAGGCTGTTTTGAAATGAAATTTCTAGTCAAATACTAACACCATTTAAATGAATTGTATAAGATCATTCTAACAGGTTGTTCTGCAGCCTTAGTGATGATATAGGTTGGGGGTAAATGATCAGAGAGTCAAGAACATAAGATAGTAAAGAAGCTAGAGATTGAATTATTTTTGTAATGTTCCTTCTGAGATGACAGTAGACACCAAAACATCAGAACAAGAAAGATAAGACAGAGCATAAAAAAGTTTCTTTCTAAAGTGCCAGTCTGTGGAGAAAAAAAAAATGGGTATCATAATTTTTTCATCAAAAAACATCTGTTAAGTATTTACTTCTGTAGAAGTATCAAGAAAATGATCTTATTTCATGTCTAATGAAACCTGGAAAAAATTCTGTAGATCTGTTGCTGGAGAATCTATCAGTGAGATCAACAAGACAGCAAATTATATTTTCTCAATGTGAACAGAATTTTAAGTGGAGAAGATGTAAATGGAGTTCTAGTAGTTTCATCAATCCTTAACGGTTTCCTTGAGGGTTGAGGTTGCCTCTTGGGTGCAGCAGCCTGCTTTCTGCATACACACACAGCTAGAGGCAACACCATGTGAGTAATACTGACAGTCAGGTCCACTAGCAGGAGGAGCTTTGATTATTTGCTTTATAAAGTGAATTTTGAATTTACTATTTAGGCAGAATCATTAGACATTTAGTGTTGGGATACTGTGGAGAAAACAGCAGTGTCCAAAGTGATGGATTTCCTCATGGCTCTTCATTTCACTAAAGACAAGAAAATCATTGCAAAGGAAATAAAACAACATTTGCCAGATGTTCCAATCAATATTTCCCTCTCATCTTTAGTGTACTTCCTCTCCCAAACCAGTGAAAAGAAAATTATCATTCCACAAATGTGGGGAAGTTCTAAGCAGCATTCAACACACGAGTTCTAGAATTCAATTCAAGTGTGCTTGCTTCAAATCCTTTAATTATCAACTAAATATGCCTGCATGGAAAGACCATGAAATTTTTCAAAACATTAAAAAAAATCTTGAATTGAACAATTGAATGTTGACATTTTGAATTTACTATTGAAGTTACTTTCATTCAGTGGTCTGTAATTACTGGATTTGATTCAGAAATGAGGAGTATAGATCCCCTTCAGTTTATATCAATGATTCTTAATTTGTGGGTCATGACCCCTTTTGAGGTCAAACGACCTCAAGGCTCGCATATCAGATATTCTGCATATTAGACATTTGCGTTACAACTCATAACGGTAGTGCAATTGCAGTTATGATATAGCAATGAAAGTAATTTTATGGTTGGGGGGATCACCATAACCTGAGAAACTATGTTAAAAGATCAGAACTATAGGAAGGTTGAGAACCACTGGTTTATATAATTATATTATGAATATATAAGCAGGCTATATATCCCCCCTACAATAACTTAAGGAGTTTTTAATGGCTTCAATATCATCCCTAATTTATATTGGTGGCCTTCTGAGTGTTGCAGATTACCTAGATTTCATAACTTTATGTAAGTCAGGATGAGATGAGCCTGCTTGAGACTGTGTTGAATCCTTGCTTGTAAGTTGGTCCTGCTACAGAAATACATCATGAGTGGTCTGACCTCACCAACCCACTGATAAGTACATGACTAAAGGGCTGGAGAAGATGGAGGCTATCTGAAAAAATTACAGCACTGAGGTTGGATTTTGAAGTGTATCTTTTGTCCCTGAACCTTCACATCCTTCCACCCTGCTTCATGGCTGTCAAGAGGTAAAGAACTTTCTCTACCATGTGCTTTGTTCCACAATAGGCCATAGGAACAACATCAGCAAACCTAGAACTGATATGCACCTCTTTTAAATTGTCTATGGTAGATTTTCTGTGAGTTCAGTGAAAGGCTCACACAATGGATATGAGTAATGCCACCTCCATTTTGCAAATGCATAATCTTAGTTAGGTTCAGAGAAGTGTAATGGCCCCACCAAGGTCAATTTGCAGGTAGAGATGGGCTTCTAGCTGGAACTCAGACAAGCCCCAATGTCTGCCCTTTGGGTCCTTAGTTTACTGTGTTAGCCCAGTCTCCCTCTCTACACAGTCTAACCAGGAAGAGTTGGACATCTGAGTGCTTCTTGTGAGTCCTTTTAAAATGTCCCTATTATTCTTCTGTCCAGGTGAAGTCTTCCATCTTAATAGAAATATTTGGAGTGGGCATTGCCCTTGTCATTTTATTGAGTTTTTACTGCATTTTTTCCCCAAAGCTTGTAAAGTGTGGTTTTGTCTGTGTGGTCCTGAAAGGTCTCATTTCATCCCCCCTCTTTCTCCAGTGCTACTCTACACAGTTTCATCTTTGGATGCATCCCATTTCTGCAAATTCCTTTTCACTGTCTACATCCTCCCTGTTGATGTCTTTCCCTTTTCAGTGTATGGAAATATTCTGCAGAGCATGACTGTTGATGACAAATGCAACAGTCTTCTCTTATTCCCTGTTGTTTGTAAACTCTCTATAGTATAATTTAATCTTTTCATTATTTTGGAAACGTTTTTACTTTGTAATCTTTTAAAACAATTATTCTTAGTGTTAGGTTTTCTATTGCTGTGAAGAAACATAATGATCTCAGCAATTCTCATAAAATTTCTTTCAGTTTGGGCTGGGTTACAGTTTCGGAGGTTTAGTCCATTATCACCACAGTGGGTGGGTAATATGCACTTGAGAAGGATCTGAGTGTTTTACATCTTGATCTTCAAGCAATAGGAAGTGAAATGTGCCCTACAATGGGTGTAACTTGAGCATAGGTGACCTCAAAGCCCACCTCCCACAGTGATACACTTCCTCCAACAAAGTCACATGTAATAGTGCCACTTCCTATGGAGGGCATTTTCTTTCAAACCACCAAATTTTCCTATCTAAATAGGGACTGGCAAAGTTGGATCCTGAACCAAGTTTAGTCTTCTGCCTATTTCCTGTAGATTAACTTTTACTGGAACATAGCCACATTGATGGAGCACTTGTACCACTTTAACAAATGGTGATTGGGAGAGAGGGTTGCAGCCTTAACAATGCCTAAGTATTTATGATTAGGCTGCTTGTGATGGTCTGGACATGGAATATTTCTTTTAGACTCATGTGAACATTTGGTCTCCAGCGATGGTACTGTTTTGGAAGGTTGTAAGACAGTGGAATTCATTGGAGAGTGTGAGTTTCAATGGTATGAGCCTTATGGATTATAGTCCAATCTGTTTCTGGCCAGTTTCTTTTGTTTCATGACTACCCATGCCATGTAACAAGCATCTGTATGCTCTACCACAAGGGTAAGGGGTGTTCCTCTGGCGTATGTTCCCTGCTACAATAAATGGTATCCTCTCAAACTCTGATCCCAAATAAATCCTCAAAGTTACCATTGTTAAGCATTTGTTCACAGCAGCAAGAAAAGTCAAGAATACTTTACAGGATAAAGATGCTGACCTCCTGTATTGTGTGAATTTTTATATTTTAGTTCTTTGCAATTTTGTATCAAAATGTATACAGGATCATAAAAGGGCCATTGCTAGATCTATATTTCTTTCTCTCTTTCTTTCTTTCTTTCTTTCTTTTTATAATGACTGGCAGGGATACCCTCCATGCTCAGAATTCTATCCCATTCTTTTCTGTAGTAAATACTCAAATATCTTTAATCCTCTGCCTGAAAGATATTACCAAATGGTCTACTAACTCATATTGAATGTACTTAACCTTGCCCTTAAAACTGCATCTTCAGTTTCTTGTAAAATTCTCTGGTGTCTGCTAATGATGCTATCAGCCATGTATTTGGAGTTTATAGAGCATATCTCTATCAAAGATACCCTCTTTTCTTTACAATATTAAGTTTTATGCATTCTGCTCTTGGGCTTTCTCCTAGTTTCTCATGTTCTTTAGAGTCCTAATTCCTGTGTACTGGACATTATTTATATATTCACAATTTTCTTTTACTTTCCACAGCCAGTGTGCTTTCAAATCTTTCCATCTTTAGTATCTTCTTTGAACATGCAGCCTTTATCTTTTTCCAATGTGCTTTATCTCCAAATTGAACATTTTAGACAGGGCTATGTAGTGATATTTTGTGTATGCTCTAACAAATAAAGTTTGCCTGAAGATCAGAGGGCAAAGCCAGCCACTAGTTAGCCATAGAGTCCAGGCAGTGGTGGCACACACCTGTAATCCCAGAAGTAGGGAGGTTGAAACAGGAAGTGATAAACCTGGGCAGAGAAAAAATGTAAGGAGGGAGAAGACAGGGGCTCAGCCATTTCAACTTGAGGATTGAGTAGAGGTAAAGAGTCTCTTTAGTGGCTGGCTCCTTTTTCTCTCTGATCTTTCAGCATTTACCTCAATATCTGGATCCAGGTTTTTATTAAGACCAATTCGGTTTCATGTTACTGGGTTGTTTTCTGATCAGATCTACCCCTTGACATTTCCTATTGTATATCATATAAAATATCATATTTTATCACATCACATCATACCATACCACACCACATCACATCATATCATTTCCATGTTTATCACCTTCTTGTCTACCTGAGAATTTCACTGTTCTAGCCTAATCTCCACTCTCTGAATGAACTCTTTATATTCTCCCCCATGTGGACCAGTGTTGAATATGTAATTCTTAAATCTGCTCAATACAATTCATTTAAGATAATTTCTTTATTATGTGAACTTCATGAGTATTTTGGTGACTTTACAACTAAATAGTATCTTTTCTTGTTTTGATTAAAAACAGCATTGATGTTTTTATTATATTGACCTGGATTCTCTTTTTCTTTTAAATATTTTCATATCTATTTCCCCTACACAAAAGAGGACTGGCTGAGCATCAGGTATTTATTCTTAAGAAGACCCATTTTAACCCAGTACGATTGTTTATATAATTACAAAGGAAGTTATCTCAATATTTTAAAAGGTTCAAAGTCAGAAATAAATGAAATATAGATCCAAGTGTATATGAAGAAAGAGTAGCTTTAAGAGCTTTGTCTTGATTGAGTGAGTAAGGCGGTACATACTTCTAGTCCCCAGAGGCAGGAGGATGGCTGTAAGTTGGAGGCCAGGCTAATCTACACAGTAGGTTTGAGGAGACATTGTAAGACTTTGTCTCAAATTTGCTGTATATTTCATGTAAAATTACTTTATTTTATTATTATTTGTATATGTTTGTGTTATATTAATACAAGTACATGTTTGTGTCAAGGCCGGAAGTCTATATATTTAGTATCATCATTAATTGCTCTTCAGCTAGTCTACTTGGGATAGAGTTTTGCACTAAAACTAAACTCACCACTTTAGCTAGACTGTATGGACAGCAAGTGTGCTGGGTCTTCCTGCCTCCAAACTCCTCTTGTTCCCTGAGCATTGGGCTTACAATGATATTCAAATATACCTGGCTTTTAGTGACTTATTGGGATCCAAACTCAGGACTTCATTTTAAACATCAAGCACTGTGATGACTGAACTATCACTCCAGAATATACAATTAAAAAAATAAAAATAAAAAAGAAGACACATCATTGGGATTAAAAAAAGTAAACAGAAAAATATCAGAATTAAATGACACCATACATCAAATGAACATAACAGATATTCATAGAATATTTGATCCAAATACCAAAAAATACACATTTTACTCAGTATCATTCTATTAATTCTACTAGAAGCTTCTCTCAAATGATCACATCCTGGGACACAAAAACAAACCTTAACAAAAAAACAAAAGAAGATTGAAAGAAGTCCATGTATCCTGCCTGATAAAGTTTAAAATCAATAGCAAACACATTCCCAGTAAATTTTATAAATTCATGCAGAGAAGAAGAACACATTACCAAATGATGGATGGGCCAAAGAAAAAACCAAGAAAGAAATAAAACTTTCCTGGAACTAGATGAGAATGAAAGCACAATACAATAAAACCATGAGACACACTAAAACTGTCCTCAGAGAGAAATTTATAGCTCTAAGTGCCACATTTTAAAAATGATAAAGAGAACAAATAAGTGAGTGAATTAATGATGCAAGTCAAGAGTTTGAAAAAGAAGAACAAAACAAATTCAAATTTAGTAGATGGGACAAAATGACAAAAATCAGAGAATAAATTAATAAGATAAAAACAAAGAACCAAGAAATCTGAGAGCTAAGAGTTGGTTTTTTGAAAAGATGAACAAAATTGCCAGGCTTTTTAGCTCAATTAGACAAAAGAGTATGAGGACCCACTTTAACACAATCTGAAATAAACATAGAAACATTACAACAGACACTAAAGTAATCCAGAATATTGTAAGGGGATACTTTCATAACTTATACCCCATTAAGTCAGGAAATCTTTTAAAAATGACAAATTTCTAGAGTCTCAAACTCATAACAAGTAAGGACAGCAATAATAATTAATTAATAATAATAATAATAACAACAACAACAAAATAAAAATCCCCCTGGCTAAAGGAAGCACAGAACCAGATGAATTCACAGAATTGCATGAGACTTTCAAAGAAAATCTAAAACTATACATGTTAAACCATTAAAAAATAGAAGCGCAAGGATCACTTTCAAACTCTTTGTATGAAGCAGCATCATTCTAACATATAACCTGGGTAAAGAAACAGACAAAATGAAGCTGCAGGTCAATATTCCTGAATGAACATGGGTGTACAATGCTCAGTAAAATATTTACAAACCAGATACTGGCAAATATCAAAAAAAATCATCAACTATGATAAAGCTGCCTTTATCTTGAAGATGCAAGGTTGATTAATAAATGTAAGATAATGAGTGTAATAAGTCACACAAGTGGGCTTAAAGACAAAAAAGCTCATCTCAGTGAGTGCAGAAAAGGTCTTCAAAAAAATTCAACACTGTTAGTTTCCAAGTTAAGGTCTTAGAGAGAGCATGGCTGGAGGGAACACATCTCTACATCATGTAGGCTATATAAAGCAAGTCCATAGAAAACATCATCCTAATTAGAGAAGAACTCAAACCAATCCCTTTAAAGTTAGGAATAAGATACATTAATTCACCATCTCCAGTCTGTTTAAGTCTAGCATTTGAATACTAGCAGGGAAAATTTATTTCAGCTGAGAAGAGCATAAGGATTCATGCTAAGAGGAAGAACCTCATGTAGAGAAGGCCAGGAGCTTCAATTTTAAATCTGCCTGCTCTCCTCCTTTCTCATGGACAGCTCACTCACTGTATCTTTATGTGACTCCCTTTCTTTTCTATAATTGTTTGTCCTTACCTAACTTGTGCTTGTTTGTACACTGTCTACTATTTCTTTCTATTTTTGAATGATTCTTTTCAAATCAGCTTTATTCTTATTGAAAAATAATTGTATAAGTGAGTGGGGTACAATATAATGCTTTACTACATGTGCAATCTCATATACACAGTATTTTTTTGTAGTGAAAACATCTAAAGTCTACTCTTACAACTATTTTCAAATACACTGTTATTAGCTACAGTCCCCATGCTATACAATAAAAAGTCAGAACCCATTACCTGTCCAGTTGAAAGTTTATACACTTAGATCAATACCTAACCCTCCCTGTGCACACAGCTCCCCACCCCAGCCTCTTTGAGCCACCATTCTGTTCTCTGCTTTTATGGGTTTGACTATTTAGATTTCACATAAAATTGAATAATGCACTATCTTCTGTGATTGTCTTGTTTTACTTGGTATAATGTCCTCCCAATTCACTCATGTTGTTACAGATTTAAAAAAAAAAGTTGTATAATATGTCATTGTATTTATTTATACCAGTGTTTAAAAGTCTGATGAGACTTTCAGTTGTTCATATACCTTAATACTATGAAAAGTGCTATAATGAACATGGGTTCACAGACTCTTACTGGAAAGACAACACTCTGGAGGATTATACTGTTTCAAAAATAATTAGGGCAGGAGTACAAGACCTAGAAATCCTCATACATTTGTTTATACCTGCTTCTGCTTCTTATATACATTGTTTTGCTGCAAAAACCTGAGCTCAGTTTCCATAGAGACCCTCAAACATTGCTCATTATTGTCAATGGCTTTTGATTATTCTCCAAAACTTGATGATGATACCCTAACACATAGATATCACATACTCAAGTCATAGAATGTGTAAAAAACAAGTTGATACTTACCTGGAAGCTTTACTCCTATTGGGCAGATTTCATGGAATCTGGAATGTTCTATGCATGCTAAAAGAGAAGAAAAGTATTGTAAATCAATCTTACCCTTTGTGAACACGGGGAGTTGCATAGATGGCAAGACATGAAAGACATGTTCACCTGTACAGCAGTGGAACAAATATCATGAAAGTGTACCCATCAATTTCACACTCTATTTAAAACCCATTCCACAAGATGAAATCCACATTTGGGTCAGCAATTTGTTCTTTAGCAGATCATAGAGCTTATGGGAGAACCTACTACTATTATTCTGTTAAATGGACATAGTATTAAACTAACTCTTAATGGCTTAATTTTATATTCAATAGATTGATGTATCTCTTAATTTTCATCAGATAATTTTTACTCTGCAGTAAGTAGATGGTGACTAACAAAGAGACTCACAATAGGTGAAGGTGCAGAGAATAAGGGACTGTGGGATTCTCATCCCTAAAGAGATGTCTATGTAACACTTCCCCTCCTTATAAAGCCTAGAGATCATTGTGGAAGAGAGGGCAGAAAGAGTATAACAGTTAGAGGTGATGGACGACTTCACAAGAAACAATGTTTCTGGACACATTAGGTCCATTACACAGAAGTAATCACAGTGGTTGTAACAGCATGCACAAGACTCAACCTAGGAAAAATCCCCGCATGTAGAGAAGAAAGGGCATGAAGTCCCACTCCTACATGAGGATCTATTGGCAATGACAGTTTCTGGAAGAGGAAGCATCCTTTTTTATTAGTTTTTATTTATTTATTTTTTTAAGACCACAGCTGCTGGTTTGCAAACCATGCCCCACTGGAAGGCCACACATTTAAGAGAATATAGGTATGGTAAATTGAATGGGTTTAACAAAAGCAAAAAAAAAATGACACAAAATTGTGTGGTTAAGGGAGCAGAGGGTGAGTCTGGGAGGAGTTTAAGGAGGGGTAAATATGGTCAAACTACATTGTATAAAATTCTCTATTAATAAAACAATTAAAAATTTAAAGTATAATCCTATAAATGATGAATGGATTTTTCTAACAGCTTTATGTTACAGTAGAAGAACACAAAATAACTCATTGTTTGCAAGAGGTGTCTGTGCAGGAAGATGTTTTACAGAAGCTTGTAGTCACATTGCAATTGTTCAGGTTTCTCTGTACACAGCACAAGTTAAAGCTTCTTAAATACTTTTAAAAAAACTCAGAATATTTTCATGTCCTGTATATCCTTGAGCATGAGAGTTAAAGGGGAATAATCGCATTATTTAAAAAAAAATAGCTAGGAAGCCAGGCTCCCCCATAGCTTGGAAAAACTCAGATGTTCAGTTACACCTGCACTCCTTGCCTCCTCCAAAGGCAAATGACTGTGTTCCCAGGGGCTTCTTCTAGACTGTATAGTTACTTGAAAGGTCTAGAATATGGGAGAGATTTCTCTGTCAGTAATGTTCTGAAATTTCCCAAAGCAGGAAGAATTGACTGTGAGGAGGGAACACAGAAGGAAACAGTGAGTTGGTTGTAGAACTCAGAGGAAGTCCAGCCCATGTCATTGTGTGGCAATCTGCACAAGGCACTGTCTTGCGTATCTGTCATGCATTTGAATAAGAGACATGTCTCTCATTATTACACTCATATAAACACTAGGTTGCACATTTCTTGTAGAGCTCAGCAACTTTATGCAGTCTGCATATATTTAAAAGGTGAAACACATAGCAACCATTTCTGAAGCAGGAGTGACTCCATTTGGTTTGACTCACAAGAACCTATCTTGCCCTTCCAACCTCAGCTTTTCTCTGAAGAAAAGATTTCCATTTGGCTTCTTTTTTCCATGTTGGTTGTTTAATTCTGATACTGATTCCACTGGGAAGGTCCTGAGTCCAAGTCTGTGCTCTCTTTTGTGTCCTGTGTTTGGCAGTCACTGATACAGTTACTGCTGATGAGAAAGATGATGTGGATCTATCTGGACAGGGATGCTCGTTTGTTATCTACTCTGTAACATCCAACTAATGATCTGAGCAAGTGCAACATGGGAGCTAGTGGGGCTGACCGATTCAGTAGTTACCAGGAGGAGCATCTGCCTGTGAGGGTGGGGGCTGAAGCAGCATAAGCAGAAGCAGTCTGTATATCAAAGTGATATGAGACAAGAGTATAAAAATACTAATGAATTCATTGTGTGTTGGCTGTTTACTCCTGGACATGGAGCTGAGATGGTGTCTTTATTTTAGAAGGGAAAATTTTCCATCTGCATATTTGAAAGGGGCCTGATACAATTTTGTTCTCATCAATATAGACTGAGATATTTTTCAAATATCAGAAGTAGAGGATATTCTTCATTCACAGGCACTTTTAGGTTGAAGTCTTGGGTAATGCCCATGATTTTCATCCTATATTCCCATGAGATATGACTTAAAATAGTGGAATATGGTTAATGAAACCAGAGCTGCTATAGTTGGGTTTTTCTCTGCCTTTTTTGAAGGTCACATGGAAGTTGTCAAATAGTTTGATTCTTAAAACCATCCTGTTGTTATGCCTTTGATTTTTACATCTATGCTTAACATAATAAGAGTTGGATACCCAAGATTAGGACTATTATAATTCTAACAGAGAGTTTCTCAAGCAGGGTACTCACTAAACACTTGACTCTTAAACTCTTCTCTCATGATAGGGTAGGTAAAAAAGACATAGAGACTCACTAGAAAAGCTTTTGGTGGTTAAAGCTGGGGAAAAATAAGCAATAATAGTAGCAGTGGGTTCTAATACAAGTATAAAATATATATTAATACATCTATACAGATATCCATAATTTTTGTACAACTATGCAAATGAGGAAGAATAGACAAAACTCCCTGCACTTGCAGGACATTATAGTTTCTGTGCCTAATTTATTCATAGCATAACTCTGTATTCATAAAATGTGGTCTGGACATAATTAACACTTTCCAAAGAATACAGTGTAGAAATGGAAACATAAATAACACTGCAGGAGAGAAATAAAGAGTACTAACTACATTAGCATCACAACCTTAGCAGCAACAGTGAAGTGTCATGATTGGTATTAAATGTGCCACACATGATGTAATGTGATAACTTCAGTCTTATAAAAAAAATTAGATAACTGAAATAAGGGAAACTATGCATGCTGTAGAGCAGTGATTGCATAATCTATATGAGAAACTGTCATGGCCTAGAGAAGCCTAGAAGAATGTGATAATGTAATGTAGTATTCAAGAAGGGACATAGAGGCAGAAAAATAAATGGAATAAAATCTAAGCATGTCTGAATTAAATATGGGCTAACAGCGGTAATGTATCAACATTAGTTGACTCTAATTAGTATACTACACTTGAGTTAGATTTTAATAAGGAAGAATAGGTCTAGGGCACATGTACACTCCCCACTATTATTTCAGTTTTATTTTTAATCTAAAGCTGATTCTAAAGATTCCTTTAAAAATTAAAACTGGCAAAGTTAAGATAGAAAGTAATATTTGCAAAAAAAAATGTGCTTCAAGATGTTGTATACAAAGTTTACTCTCTCAAATGATCAAGCCTAGAGGGATATGTATATTATATATATTCATGTTCAATACAGGTTTGCTGTCACACAGATCAGGTCTAACTTATTCTTGCTTGGTTGAAACCTTGTGCTTCTTTAACTAGTAATTCCTTACTTTCCACAATTATTCTCTAATGCCATTCATTTAACTTTTTAGATATTTCTATGAGCAGGATCATGAAATATTCTTTTTTCTGTGACTATATGATTTTACTCAGCAAAATTTCCACAAGGTTTATTCATGTTGTGACATATTTCAGAATTTTCCTTTTTAAAGACTGAATGGTGTTCTATCTTCTATCATATATATATATATATATATATATATATATATACATACACACACTATATTGCCTGTTTTTGCTCATGCATCAGTGGACATGCATGTTGTTTTCACAGGGTAGATATTATGAGAAGTGCTACAGTGGACCCTAGTTGTAGCACTTGAGATCTTTATGTCTGTTATTTTGGATGACTACCCAGAGTGCAATTGCTGAATCACATGATAGATACATTTTTTTAATTTTATCAACCTCTATTCTGTTTTTCATAGTGCTTGTGTTATTAAACATTCTTAGCAATAGGGTTAAAATGCATAATTGTGTTCATACCTCTACACTAGTCACCTGTCTGCCTACCTATTTCATCTATCATCTATCTATGTATTTTTCATCACTCTATATTAGCAACTTTATTTGGAGGATCTTATGCTGTTGTCAAATAATTCCAAATATTCATAACTTCTGGGTATATTGGAAGTATCAGTTATAGTTTGAGAATCTTGTAGAAAAGCAATATTTGTTAGTTTAAGGAAGCAGCAGGAAAATAACTGGTTGTTTATAGCATGATGTCATAACTGAGGCTTGCCATTGGCTGATACATGTTAGAAATGATAGGATTCTATATTTTGTGTCAAATTTTTGGCCCATTGCATTATGGAAGCTATTGAATTTACAGTAGATTTATGGCTGGGTAGACCAATAAATTACAAAAATTAATTACTTTTTAGGGACACTAGCAAAGACACAGGTCGATATGCTTTTAGTTTTACATTAGGTACACATACATTATTCCATTGGCTATTTCATTTCATAATAATACCATTATTAGGTTTCCTACAGTTCCATTTGATGCAAACAGAATTATTAAAATTTGTGTATTATGATGAACAGTTTACCCTGCAGTCTGAGTGTTTGAAATAATTTGGTAACAGCATGAGAATAAAGATGTTTTGACTCTGTATTTATCATAAGTATGAGAGAAGACAAGGGTTATTATGTTATATAACAACCATATCTGCATAAATGACAATGATTCTTAAAAAGGTAGAAGTCAAAGCCTGAACTACACATGTGTTTGAGTTTGCTGTTGGGCCCATGCTACATATTAAACTTGCTTGTTGCCAAGGTCATCTGTCTACTTCTGAAGATCAGTTGCTTAGAGAATCGTTATGAGAATCCTTCATGGGAGGTCCTCTGTTGGAGTAGTATTTCATTTGTGTCTAACACTGACTTGTTCTTTAGTTTTGAAACCTGAATGCAGGAAATGACTGTCCAGAGTTTCACAGCTGTTTTGCTGTTAGTGCTAACAGTATTGAAAGCAAGGTACAGACCATTTTTCTCTGATGTCTCTTCAAGCAGTGAAATCTCTTTATTAAAAATATTTAGAAAGATAAGAGATCAATTTATTACAATCTAGCTATGAGAGTGGATATAGTACATGTGCCATCTATAATGCTTTTCCATGATGTGAAAAGAAGGAGAAATCATAAACAACTTTCTAAAAGCCTGTGATACACTGCAAACTTCTAATTTTAAGCACTTTTTGAGGCCTTTGAGCCTCTAAGGATTCTAGAGACTTATGCATAGGCACCCTTTCCAGATATGTCTTCCATGTCGTATAGGATAAGCTCCCCACTTGTTTGGCTATTCTATCTTCCAGATAACTCATAGTCCACCAGTTTTCAGCCTTGTGAACTTTATTCCCAAGTCAACCAAATCTGCCCATAGCAACCAAGGGTCATCTAGTGCTTTAGTTATATGGGATCTCGAGGCAATTTGTGTCTCCATTCTCTCAAGGTGTGACTATATATGGCATAGTAATATTTGACTAATTGTTTAGATGATTTGCAAAAAAGGGCTATAATCTCAGGAAAATCTGGACCTGATATCTATGAAACTCATGAAAAGAAAACCCATTATGATGAAAATCCTTATTTTTCAGTCTCCAAGGTAAGTAATCCAGCCATCTCCCTAGTCATCTCATACTACTCTGGGTATGATTCCCTTTTGAAATAAGGAAAACTAAGGAGTAATCATGACACATGTACTCTGTAATTACCAATTCAAAGGTTTTACTCAGGACCATTGTAGCAGTTGAAGAAGGTTGTGGTTAAAAAAAAAACAAAAAACTCAAGGGCTTCTGGGAATGTAGCCAATTTTAATTTAAGGATGCCATTATTTCTAGAAGACTACAGCTAAAAAGAACAATGTAGCAATAAGAGGCAAACCATCACTGAGTTCTTTTATTAGAGTTCTTATAAATATGGGATTGAGCCTTTCAATGTATAGCTGGTGTATTCTGCTTTGGAAATAAGATCAGCCGTATTCTTAGGATTGCGAATGGCACAGCTTTTGAACAAGTAGCATACATATAGCAATTGAAACAGGGGCGAGACGTTGATATGCTATATGATAAAAGGTATCACTGAATGCATCCAAAGGTACTTTATTGGGATTCTGGTTAGGATTAGAACCCTGTTGGAAGTCACCTTTTTGGTATGGTGAACTTGTAATTTTTGTACATTCTGTATAGTTCTGCATTGCATTCCACTTTTAGGGTAGAAGTAAAAGTGAAGGTAAAATTCCTTAACTAATGTTTGGTAACTGGGAGGCTCAAACTCCCTTTGTTTCCAAAGCATCTAGCAGCTGAGTTGTGTACCCAGAACATGCATGCTGTCTACACATGTGTTGGCTGCTATGCTTGGCTAGGTGGCAAGCTCCAGGCATGCAATAGACTCTGCCATCTGGGCTGACATCTCAGATCAGTGCTAGTATTTTCTTCTCTTGTTTTTTTTTTTTTCATGTGTTTGGATGTGGGGTGTGTGTGTATGCTTGTATGTTTGTGTATGTGTGTGTTTGTGTGTGTATCTGTACTCCATTACATCATGCTTCTTGAGCAGCTTAATTGTGTCTGTCCTGACTCCGCCCTCCTTCCCCTGTATCTATGCTCAGATTTTCTGCCTGCTTCTAAGCTGCTCTGCTACACGCCAAAACAATTTCTTTATCATACAATGGTATTCACAAATGCATCTCACATCACTTTCCTTTTTCTGTCTAATCAAAAAGGAAAGTTTCAATTTTAACATAGCAAAATTACATATAGCAAAACAGCTATTAAGAAAGAATTATAGTTATAATTTCTAGTCTATTTATATTTAGCAAAATTAAAGAAAATACTGTCATGTAACTTATCCTTGTGAGTTCAAAATTTTATATTTAATTTACCTTTTATTATACCTAAGGAAAACTATATTTATAACTATCTAATCTTCAACTACATCAAAGCCACAGAAGAATAGAATATTACCTGAGTAAATGGCAAATGCAAACAACTTCCAAAATCTAGAAATGACCGAGATGAAATCTGGCTGCCTGGACTGTCACTCAAAGTTCCTTTGTAATGTTGGGCCATCCACCTTCAGCCTACAGGCCTGGAGTCTCTGGAATACTTTTCAGTGAAGCAGGAAATTTGAAGGACTATTTCATACATTTTGTCATGATTCATCAGTTGCTTCTCCCTTTGTCTTGCAGATTTCCTGAAGGACAATCTCAGCTTGTTCTGGAAAGGTTCTAAAGGTCATTTTTTTTAATGGATCATGTATGTCCAGTTTATATAGCATACTGTCAAGCAGTGGAGGCAAGAATGGTTTCTTATCCAATGGCCATCTTTTGTCACAAAGAAAGTAAATTCCACATGGAGTTTCTTTGATACACATCATCCTTTTGACATGGATTCATGCTGCCAAAAGTGGATCTGTCTCACTGTCCAAAACAGTCTAAGTTCTTAACATGGCATATTCTGTAGGTCTTTGAAGTGTTTGAATATTACCTATCTAATTGAAATACATCTTTATAAACCTAAAAATCCTAACATGAGTATAAATTTGACTATTGTAGATGATTAACTACCAATCTGTATTTCTTAATTATAATTTACAATTTAAAGTATTTGTATAAACATAATATCTTAAACAAGAAGGATTTACATTGAAAACTCCTAAAGAGAGGTTGGCAGCTCAGAACGATTTCATCCTGCTGTCTGTGAAAGCCACCGAGAGAGTAGGAGCATCCCAGACTATATGGATAGGCTGGGTGCTAGTGTGCAGCATCTGCTCTGCAAGGGCTGCTGGGTAAATGCAGATCTTGGCATTAGGAGTTTCAAAGGAAGCACCAGCAAGTTACAACAGCACAAAATTTCAAGCTCTCCATCCCACACTTCTGGAAGATTATTTTTAACACTCTTCTAAAGAAATGTAAACCCAAATTCAGTTCCAGAATGCATCTACTTCTTGTTGAGTTCCCAAAAAGCAGATTGCACCTTTTCCATTTTATATTTGCTCATTTATATTATGTTCAGTACAGTGCCTCATAGACAATACTGCATAGACAATAGCTAGCAGAACACTGGGGAAGGAACTTAGAACAAAACCAAAGCAGAACCCAAAATAACCTCTGCATATCAAACAACCAGGTGGGGCTGTTCCCAGCCAAACACCTACTGACAGCTATACTTGTGTAAGCTTTAATTACTGGAAAAGAGATGGTTCTATCCACAAAAGAAAAGGCAAGACAAAACTAAGCTTAATGGTAGAGGGCTCTGCAATCAGCAAGCAAATCAACCATCATCAAATAAAATAAGGATTTGAACATTATTAGGCTTGTGATATGTGCACTCAGATGTTTCCACTATAAATGCATCTTTTAACAAGATATTTCAACCCTTAAACTTTTCTTTATATTAGCTGTTTGTAGCTGGAGGATCCTTCTCAGTTTCTGAAGGCATTTAAAATTTGTTATCACAAGTGGGGAGAGTTCTGATGTAGATACCCAGAAGGTAGAGCTAGAGATTTTGTGATAGATAGGACTCACTTTCTTACAAAGAATTTTCCAAATTACCAGTATTCCCTAACCCTAAGATTGGGAAAAGCCCTGTGTTGTTTGGAAATGATGAATGGACTTCTGATTACAAACTCTTTAGTTACCTGTTGCTCAATGTTAGCTTGTGAGTTATTGCCATACTGTGAAATGGAGAATGTGTTAGAGGAGCCCGGAGTAGCAGAGGATTGAAAGTGACTTTGGCATTAATTTACTAACAGGGAGTTTTAATTCTTTGAAATAGAGAGCGGCTACTCAGTAGGACCCCAGTTACCATAGTAACACAGGCTTCAATCACTCCTGATTAATATCTAGCAATTAGGATAACAAGGGAGCCTTCTCTTAAATTTCTCACCAAGAAGGGGAGTAATGTTATCAAGTGAACCATTCTAAGTGGAGTTGAATGCAGCCAATTTTCTAAAAGAGCGTGCATCACTCTGGGACCTGGCTTAGATGAAGCAATGCTGTGGGTGTATGCTGTGAGCATCCCCTTTTCCATATGCTGATGCTAAAGTGATTACCATGGCATCTCTGGCCATCTGCTCCTGGCATTTCAGACTGCTAAGGTGAAATTGGCTTTGAGCTGCATCCAGCATACTGGAGACTATCTGTTTTTGGTTTTGCATTCTATTAGTATGCTGTTCATTTATTTTAAGCCAGCAACACATGCAAATACCCAGACTAAACTTTTCAGTGCTTATCTGCTGTCTGTGTTTAATAACAGATTGTCAAATCGTACAATGTGCCTCTTTAGTTGTGTGAATAAGGTTATTTCCACTTGAAACTGTTTTATTTATTGTTCACTTTTTTTTTTTGCAAGAGCTCTAGAAATAAAACACCATACTATCAATAGTTCTTTAATCAAACATATTCATTTTTATTTTTCAAATCCTGTACATGCAAATGCATGATGTCATATTTTATCATATTGTCTTGCACTTATTTGTAAAATGGTCTTGTTTTTAATTTCTTTTTTATAATTATTATAATTATATATATCTGAAGTTTCTTAGGGTAAAGGAAGTTTTGGTTGGAAAATCCATAATTTTCTCCTAGCTTGGTTGAAATATCTCACTTTTGATGAGGGTCAAATTTGGTCTTTTGCTGTTCTTATTGACTTGTGAGATCTCTAGAGATGTCCTGGTAAATAAACTGATTCTTAAAATCTTTTATTTCTTTTTCATTTAAAAAAATTCTTTCCTCCATCCTCTCTTTGCAGCCCCCTCTGCCCCAGAACCACTCCTTCTCTGTGTAAGGTTAGAAAAGTGCAGGCCTCCCAAGGATATCAACCAAACATGGCACATCAAGTTGTAACAAGCCTGAGCACCTTCCCTCATATAAAGGCTGCAAAAGGCAAACCAGTAGAGGAAATAGGTCCTGAAAGCAGGCAAAAAGAGTCACAGACAATCCATGTTCCCATTGTTAGGTGTCTGACAAGAATACCAAGCTGCATAATCATAACATATATGTAGAGTACCTAAGTCAGACCCATAGTGGCTCCCTGGTTATTGGTTCAGTCTCTATGAACCCTTATGCTCTCTTGTTAGTTGACCATTTTCTTGTGGTGTCCTTGATTCCTCCAGCGCCTACAATCTTTCCTTCTTACAAGATTTCCTGAGCTCAACCTAACATTTGTCTGTGATTATCTGAATCTGCTCCTGTCAGTTGTTGGAAGAAGAGCCTCTCTGAAGATGATTGTGCTAGGCTCTGGTCTATAAGTATAGCAGAGTATCATTAGAAATCATTTCATTGACTTCTTCCTCCTTCCCTCCCTCTTTCCTCCCTTCCTCCTTCCCTCCTTCCATTCCTCCTTCCCTACCTCTCTCTTTTTCTTTCTTTCTTTTTTCCCTTCAGATGTGTTTGGTTCTATCCTAGGTCTCTGGACTATCCTGCCTTTGGATCCTGTTCCTCCAGACAGTGTCAGGCATGGGCTCCCTCTCATGGCATGGGTCTCATCATGGGTTACATCAGTCACTGGTTGGCCACTCCCACAAGCTCTGTGCCACTTGTACTCTAGCATATCTTGCAGGCAGGACAAACTTGCAGGCAGGTCAAAGGCTTTGTGACTGGGTTGTTGTCCCAATCCCTCTACTTGTCTAGTTATAGAATTTTTTATTATTCTTAAATTATGTATGTGTATATGCATGGTGGAGTATGGTCACGGGTGTGTAGGTTTTCAAGGAGAAGTCCAGAACAAGTTATCAGATATATACTGAAACCAGAGTTATAGGCATTTGTGAGATAACCTACATGAGTGGAATACGAATTACAGGCAATTGTGAGCTGCCCTATGTAAGTACAGAAAACCAAATTCATATCCTCTGCCAGAGCAGGACATGAACTGGGAGTTGTCTCACCAGCACCCAATACTGTCTTTTTGATAAACCCTATAATTTGTTGTACATCCAATCTCTCTCATGTGGCAGGCCCTAAATATAGAGGAAAACCATGGAGAGGTGTACAGGCCCCAGCTTTCTGCTGTTTGTACTCTACACTTGGATTTGAAGAAGGGTTTAGATAAACATCATGCTCAGAAGGAAGATTAGTGAGATATCACTTATTCTTGGGGGGGGCTAGGCAGGAGTCTGTTTCCTACCCCTTAAAGTAAAAGAAAGGGCTGCTGATGAAAAGCATTGACCTTGTCTGTGCCTTTATTCTACTCTCATTAGATCGTTGGCCAATTGATGGATTTTATTAGGGGTGGTTCATTTTGTTTCATTCCTACAACTTATAAATTAGAATGCCTACAACTTCAATTCCTCAATTTCTTCCAACATTTATTTTTTATTTTGCCTTCCGAAATATTAGTTGTAATATCTATGAGGCCCAAAGTAGTGCTGTGATATAATGAAGAATGAATAACTTGAACTAATTAACACAGACATCACCTTAAATATTTTAAGATTTTGTTAAGAGGGCATTAGAAATTACTGTTGGCGATAGAGAAATGTATAGTACATAATTATTGGTTATTTTTAGCATGTGATGCAATTAACTTGGGGAAACATGCTCTGAGAGTAGATGGTGGTTATCAGAGGCTGAGAGAGGTATAGGTTCAGGAGATTATATGAAATGGATCAATAAAAGCCCTCAGAGAGGAAGAAGTAGGTCACTGTGCCTTTTTCTGACAAACTCACTTTAAAAAAAAAAAAAAAGTGAGAGATTTAGAGTTTCCATTACAGAAAGTTTTGTGACAAGAACTTGGCTTAGGTGGCATATTATTTACTTTTCTGATGCTATAATAAAATGTCATATAATCAGTGCCAACTTAAGGAAGTGTGGGTGCATTTGGCTTACAGTTCAGAAGGATAAGGGTCCATCATTGGCAGGAAGGTGGGGCAGCAAGCAGCAGGCATGATATCAAGAGCAGGAAGCTGAGGGCTTACATCTTCAAGTGAGCATGAAGTAGAGAGAGCCAGCTGGATTTAGCGCCTCAGTGACATACTTGCTCTGCAAAGCCACTTCTCCTAAAAGACCCCAGACAGCACAGCCACCATTAGTGACTAAGTATTCAAATATCTGAGCCTATGGGGCATTTGTATTTAAACCACCACAGGTGGCCTAGTAACATATAATTGATCTACTCTTTGTTTCTACACATAGTAATAGAGACCAGGCACACGGCTTGAGCTGTACCTGGAGCCTTATTGCAGATGCAGGTGTCACAAAATATTGGGGCCTCACATTTTACTCATGTCTTAGTTGGCTAGAAAGTACCACACATTAGTTATTATATTATTATTAGTTATTATAGTGAAATTTTACAAGGACACTAGTGCCATTAACAAGGCCTGTGGTTTTATGATGTAATCATTACCCACAAAGCCCCATCTCCTTACTGCATCACATCAGGGGTTCAGATTCTAACATATACATGTTGTAGGTACACAAATATATTCAAAAAACACACAAAACCAAAAAAAGGCTGGAGAAATGGCTGTGCCCTCTTATATTCCGGACTATTTTATTAAATATACAATATCACCATGTGGTGGAATGTTCTGTATGCTATAAATAAAGTAACTGATTTGGCCTATGTAGAGCACCGTAGAAGTGGGTGGAGAATCAGAGGGCAGGCAGGTAGGAAGAAGGGTGGAGTTAGTCAGTCTCCATCTGACCCCCAAAGAAGACAGACATGTAGAGGTACTGGCTCAGCCACGGGCTGAGTCATGTGGTGGGTAGATTAATGGAAATGGGTTGATTTAAGATGAAAGAGCTAGCTAGTAATGTGCTTGAGACATGGGCCAAACAGTATGAAGTAATATAAGCATCTAATTCATTTCTTTGGGGGACAAAGGCCGCCGCATGGACCAGGTTCAAAACCATCGCCGCGGCCCAAGGTACAAACCTCCGGCCCCAAACAGGTGCACAGGAAACCTACTACAACATCACCACACTGTACCAAGTACTTTAGAATGTGTGACTACCTCATCTTTGCACACTCCAGTAGAAGCATGTACCTGCAAAGTCTACTAATGCCCACTTCTTTATTTCCATAAGGGCACAACACTCACATACACTTGTCAGAACTCTTGGTCTCATTAAAGTGTATTGCTAAGGCTGAAGCAGATGTCTCTGGTGACCTAATAACTTCTCTTAACCCAGCCCTAGTTTCTCCCTACACATATTTAAAACCACAGCCTCTTCCTAAGTACTTGGTGTATTTTTGTTTCTTCCTGCTATGGAGGGGATGCCTTCTCTCTGAAGCCAGAGCAGTCTGATTTTTCTTCTTTCCCTGTCCTAATTCACTAGCTCCCATTTCCAAGTCCCAACACTGCTTTTTGGGGAACTTGATATTGCTTTTAACGTGGAATGTCATCTTTGACTTACAGTGAAATTGTAAACTGTTTTCTTTTATATAGTTAATGTTCAATTGATTTCCTATCTTAGCCAAGCCACTCCTGAGTATCTCTAATTATGTAAGCAATTAGTATGCTTGACCTTGGCATTTACTAGAACTCACAGGTAGAGTACCTGCTATTTTGTTTTTTGTTTTTTTATTCTATGGCAATGTTGTCCTATAAATGTCATCAGAGACATTGGCAGATTTATCTTTTATGAACTAAAATCATTATGATTTAAAAAAGGGAATCATAGTGATAAATTTGACATGGTACAGTAATTGATTCTCAATTTGACCTCACTGCCCTTTCTTAGGGCAGTGCAGTTGTTGCTATGGGGAGTGTTTGTGAAAAATGATTCAAAGTAGATACACCATATCTATATATGGCAGCTATACACTGTACTCAAAGTTCAGAGTCTGTGGCACCTGTGTGAGTCTAAAACTTCTAAGCTGTAACTGGTCCTTAAGGGAAAGAGGCACATAATTAGTAACTTACTCATATAAACATGGCATATTAATTTTGCTCAAGGGCATCTCTGAACTCGAAAAGAACATGATGATACTTGAATTATGTAGAATTTGTTAGCTGTTGGAATTTCTCCAGGGACCTCGGTTTTTACCTGACTCTCTGGTTTTTCATGTCTACCACAATTTCAAATTAGTATAAAGGACATGTGAAATGTTTGTGTTACAATTTTAAAATTAGTTGAAATCTGTATTTCCTCTTAAACCTCATTCTTTACAATGATGGAATGAAAATTTAATCAATTTCTATGTCTGATAGATTTGTGAGGTGTGTGTTTGTGTGTGTGTGTGTGTGTGTGTGTGTACTTCCCTTATAGTCCCATGAGAAAGTATTGCTCAAAAATAATGGCTTATGCATGGGGAATAAATTTTATTGAAAAAATGGAAATTTATGTGAACAAAGTATTGAAGAAAAAAAATCTATCAAGCTCATGTAACATTTCTGTATTCTTACTGTGGAGTATGCTGTGGCCAGCGTCTTATGGGTTTGTTACTTGAATCTGTTTCATGGGGTAAAACTTCTCTCTCCTCCACTCACACAGTCACCACGAACAAATTAAAGAGCAGTCTTATTAGAAAGAGGAGAAGGAGGAGGAGGAAGAGGAGGAGGAGGAGGAAGACAGCCTTCCTGGGGAGAGATGGTGGATGACTTGGTGTGGACACTGTCATTTACAGGAATACACTACAGCCAACTTTGAGGGCTGTGTTTGGGTGAGTCCTTTCAATATGGAAGGAGGAACAATCTAGACCCAGGAAGTTCTCTGTTTGGCATCAAATATCTGGAATCCCAGAGATGTTCCATAGAGTGATTCTTGGCTAAATCTGTTTAATCAACAAAACTATAACAAAGAAAAGAAAACATGATGTGCCTCACCTCCAACTGGAAAGGTCCTCTTTCTACCTTGGAGAGCAATGGAAAAGGGAATGTTTTGTCTAGCCAGTTCATCTAAATTCCTCTAAAATTCCCACATGACATTACATGTCTACCTTCCCCAGTCGATGCCTAGAACAATTGTTTCACGTTCTGTATTTGATAGTTCCAATATCTATCCATATTTAAGACTTGTTTTTGTGCTTGCTTTGTTGCCTAAGAGTGTTTTAATAGTTACTCTGTATCTCATGCTTTTTGATAAACACAGAAACTTCTGTAGTTGCACACATTTTCACATATGCACATATTTACATGTTCTCTCTCTCTCTC
>PVIH01023588.1:11155-24621 GCA_004025045.1 Sigmodon hispidus | reverse complement strand
ATGAACACCTGATTTTTGACAAAGAGGCCCAAAACATTCAATGGAAAAAAGATAGTATATTTAACAAATGGTGTTGGCATAACTGGAAGGAAATGTGTAGAAAAATGCAAATAGATCCGAGCCTGTCACCCTGCACAAAACTCAAATCCAAGTGGATCAAAGACCTCAACTTAACCCCAACCACTTTGAACTTGATAGAGGAGAAAGTGGGAAATGCACTTCTACAAATTGGCACAGGCCACCACTTCCTAAATATAACACCAGTGGCACAGGCACTAAGACCAACAATCAATAAGTGGGATCTCCTGAAGCTGGAAAGCTTCTGCAAAGCCAAGGACACTGTCAATAGGACAAAATGCCAGCCTACAGAATGGGAAAAGATTTTCACCAACCCTACAAGTGATAGAGGACTGATCTCTAAGGTATATAAAGAGCTCAAGAATCTAGAGCCCAAAACCTTGAATAACCCAATCAAAAAATGGGGTTCAGATCTAAAAAGGGAATTCTCAGCAGAGGAATTACGAATGGCTGAAAGGCACCTGAAAAAGTGCTCATCATCTTTAGCCATCAGAGAAATGCAAATCAAAACAACTTTGAGATAACACCTGACACCTGTTAGATTGGCTAAGATAAAAGACACAGAGGACAGCCTATGTTGGAGAGGATGTGGAGCAAGGGGAACACTCCTCCATTGTTGGTGGGAGTGTATGCTTGTTCAGCCACTTTGGAACGCAGGATGGCTGTTTCTCAGAAAATTGAGAATCAATCTCCCCAAGGACCCACCAATACCACTTCTGGGTATATACCCTAAAGATGCACAGTCATACTCCAAAGGCATTAGCTCAACTATGTTCATAGCAGCATTATTTGTAATAGCAAGAACCTGGAAACAACCTAGATGTCCCTCAACTGAAGAATGGATTAACAAACTGTGATACATTTACACAATGGAGTACTACTCAGCAGTAAGAAAAAATGATATCCTAAAATTCACAGGCAAATGGATGGACTTGGAGAATATTCTCCTGAGCGAGGTATCACAAACTCAAAGATAAGCAGGGGATGTACTCACTCATTAGTGGTCTCTAAACAAACAAACAAGAAAAAAGCCAAGCAAGCCCAAGGTGCAAACCACAACCACTGAACAGTTTGGGATCAGAAACACCCTGGACTGACTCTTCGGATCCCATTCCACCTATAGGAACACCTGACTCACTCTTGAGGGAGGGGAGACAAAACTGGATCTGCTAGGAGTGGAGACTGAACTAAGTAATATTGGGTCAGTGGGACCATGGGGCTCTCTGCTGCCTCTCCAGGGAGGGGATGGGGAGTTGTGGAAAAGAAAAAAGGATCTGATGTGGCGGAAGGAGGAAGGGAGCTTGAATAATGATATACAGGAATAGAAAAAAAATAAAAAAATAAAAAAAAATATGTATTTACTTTTAAAAAAAAAGAAAAAAAAAGATTCCTACACATATATTTACTTTGTGTTCAGCTTTCCCTCTGAATTTTTTTTCCATCCCTGCATATCCTTATTCAAGGTCCCTTCCCCCTCCCACCACATCAGGTCATTTTACATCTCCACAACTCCCCATCCCCTCCCTGGGCAGGGAGCAGACAGTCCCATGGTCCCACTGACCCAATAATGTTTGGATCAGTCTCCACTCCTGGCCAAATCCATTTTTGTCCCCCCTCCCTCAAGAGTGAGTCAGGTGTTCCTCTAGGGGGAGTGGGATCCGAAGGGTCAGTACAGGGTGTTTCTGATCCCAAGCTGTTCAGTGGTTGTGGATTGCAGCTTGGGCATGCTTGACTTTTTTTCTTGTTTGTTTGTTTAGAGACCACTAATGAGTGAGTACATCCCCTGCTTATCTTTCTGAGATTGTGATACCTCGCTCAGGAGGCTATTCTTCAAATTCATCCATTTGGCAGGCTGCATTCTTAAATGCCGCACGTTGAAACAGAACACTTCAGTTTCTCCTTTGCGTAAGTCCACTGTCCTAAGCTGATTTCTGAGAAAAGGGGGCCAGATGAGCAGCATATTGGTTTATGTTGAGACTTTTTAATTGTCAGAGAGACACACAGGTGTGAGGGAATGGGCTGATAAAGAAATTTATGGCCAGTAGGTCCCATCAAACAGAGACAGGAGAAACTATGTGCTTTGGGGACATATTATGAGACATGGGAAGTGAAGCAGTGAGTGGGAAGTAGAGGGTTGAGATGAGAGAGAGAGTGAGGCAGGAGGATGACAGGGGAAACTACGGAGGATGGACTGAGGGGTCCTTTATGGGCCTTTGTATAGTCTCTTGAATGGTGCTCATGAAGAACCGTAGAGGGGGCCGAGGGAAAACGGCCTGATCCTCCCCGTTGGAGCTGGACTAAGTAAGTACCTTCATCTCTTTGCTCTTCAGTCCCCAGAAGGTTCTCCCGTACTCTGTTTCATGTGTGGCCTGAGCCTGGACCCCCTTGGAGTCTATACTTTGTTTATCTAATTTAGAGGTAAAGGTCATTTTTCTAGTCTCATCCCATGACCTTCTCTGGAATCAGTCACTCATTCCCCTCTCTCTTGCTTTGCTCCAGATCTTCCTGGTGGTGGCCTGGTCATATCTTCCCTGGCTGCTCTGTTGAAGCTTTGGCTTCAGGAACCAGCAAACCTGCTTTCTTGGGCTGGGATCCCTCAATAAAATTAACTCAGGTCCCTGTAAAGAAGCGCTGGAAGAAAACACTGGTTTTTTTGTTTGTTTGTTTGTTTTTTTCAGCCAAGAATTTTTTGTTGTGGCCATTGAATTTTGTAATCAAAATTAGCTAAGAGGTCTCACCTTGTTTCCAGTGGTAAAAATATTTGAAATCTAGTAACACAAACTTGCTTTTGTGTCTTCATTCATGCCATCAATATTGGAGAGAAATGGGCTAACTTGGGGGAAATAAAATGAAACAATTAAACAGTTGCAGGACTGACTAAGATAACACTAAGCAGGCCCATCTGAGATAACTATTATCTGTTTGCAATAAACATGGATGCAGGGCAATTCATGACTTGCTGTCACATTCAGCAATAGGAAGCAAATCAGAAGCCTGAGAGGCCAGAGGAGGATCACAAACTCTGTAGATCCAGGCAGTAGAGAGGGAGGGTGGGGGCTGGATTGTATCTGCAGCAGGTAAGTGCAATAATACATGTGAATGCTAGGATTTTAAAGTAGAAAGTGCTGCTGGGAACAGTGTAAGGCCTTTAGACTCTGGCGGGCCAGTCCCTAGGGATTCAATGGAAGACGCCTACTCAGTGCGGCATGCTTTCATATAAGGAATCTAACTTAAGCTTACGAAACCTTGTGAAATATGACGTTTCAGTATGTAGTTGATCTAAGTATTTATACCAGTGTTCAGCATGTTGAGTACAAGCATAGTCTGCCTTACATTAAAGCCATGTTCTTCAAATACACCACACTGTCTCGGAACTGCTGACTTATATTAGACAGGTGTAATAGCCACCATGGCACTGAACTCTCATGTCTCACGGACACAGCCTGTAAGCCTAGCTTTTGTATGTCCCAGAGGAACATACATAGCCAGTAATCTCTGTATTGATGGAATCCCAAAGCCATGACTCCCCAGTAGGCTTCTTCTTCATTTCATTCATACCATTCCATGCCAGATACAACTTATCTAACGTGAGGCATTTTAAACTGTGGTAATGGTGATGATAATATAAATGAGATTAGGCATCTAATTAGGTTTTTACGAAAGGAGCAAGGAGGTTAACCTAAGGTCATGTTCGCCTTTAGAGAGGGAGAAAAGGGTTTATGTTTCTGCTTTCCCAGAACTGTGTGATTTCCATCACACTGTAGAAAGCAGCCGAGCACATGTTGATGTGCATACTTAGGTAGGCAAGCTCTTGTCAGTTGTTTTCTACATGGTTCACCTCGTCTGTTCTCTAAAGAAAAGGAGACTTATCAATTGACTCGATCCAGAAGGCTACTCCAGTGCCTTGAACATAATAGATGCTCATCAGAAAAATTGATTCAGTTAACTAAAAAGAAAAAAACAAAACCTCAAAAAATTCCAGCACAAATACTTCTATATTTGCACCAGCTGAATAGAATAGAAAGACAAGGAGTAGATTATTACATAAATAGAATAAATATTTTAGCACATTTTCATCTAGTTTTTCTTAAAAACACAAGCCTAAGAGTTAGGATGTAGTAATATTTTACCCCAAGTTCCTTATCATTTTATATAGAAAATCTGAGAGCACGAAGATTGTTAAGTTACTCAGATGTTGGTTCTGCTTTAACATAGTGACTTAAATACAAATTTTGGGTGATGAAATGTTTAATAAATACTTACTGAACATACAGCATCTGGTAGACCATGCGGTAAGGACATAGGGAGAGGCCAAACATAAAATTTAGTCATTTGCAAAGCACCTATGTATCTTTTATGGAGAATGAAAATTCCTGCTTATATTTTATTTTCTATAAAATGACTAATGCTGTCTAAAACTTGTTTTGTTAAGATTATGTTTTTAAGGGATCAAAGAGAAAGGCTCATGTAAATAGTTCCAGCCAAAGATCCAGCTAATAAAAAAATAAACAGGCAAATAATCCCTGATGACTGTCCAGTCTGGGCAAGGTAATCTTAACACAGTATCCAGCTGGTCAATTGGGAGGGAAGCATGTCAGCTAGTGGGGGGTGAACGTTAGTGGCTTGGTTGTCATGGTAACTTTTCTTAGGGACCAGGCAAAAGGTATTCACGAGGAAACATGGCATGTGGATAAATAGCCCATTTCTCCAGGATCTTTTCTCTCTGTTGATCACAAGTCAACATCCTACTGTGTCTGGGAATAGGGAAAAATGCAGAAATTCTACTCATGCAGAGAAGGGAAACATTTCCCTCTATGCAGAGGAAGACTCAAGGAACATAGTTTGAATTAGAAATATGTGGATTAAAGTTGGAAATTCAAAGTTATAAACTTATTTTCTTTTTATGCCTTAAAAAACTTGCTTTAAATAATAATCCATTGCATGGTGTTGAAAAGGCTTCTTTGCTGCCCCTGGATGTTAGGTGAGGACTGCTGTTGATGTGAAACCTTGAACGTTATTTCAAGTGTCAACTCCAGGTACAACACAGCACATCTTGAAAGAAATGAAGTATGTGGCCTTCTTAACCTTATTAGAAAAAGGCAGCATTTTTCAGTGACAGGTAGGATGATCAGATTTTCAAAGTGTCTTTAGATAGCACACAGGTGTAAGGTTAAGGCTTGTTCTAGTTTGATTATTAAGTATATATTCCTGTTTAAAAATATTTATATTTTCCCAAAGCAAATGCATTTACATAGTAATAAACAAAGATAGTTAAAAAGACAAACATTGCAAGAATATATGCCAATCTCTGTCCATCTGAATTAATTCTTGATATTTATGTTTTAAGTCTATATTCTAAATTAGGAACTCTTTATCAATCTGGGTGATACCTAGTTTATCCTTGAAATGTATACTATTATGGCACTCAGTTCATAAATGTTATTGCTAGAAACTCTATATATTAAACCCTGTTACATATTGCAAAACAATTATTGTTCAATGAATAGCTGGATGGATGAATAAGTACTGTATTTTTGCCCTTCTGTTTGGAGAAGTAGACAATTATCTTTTAAGAACAAGACCTATCACTCAGTTTTTCTTATGGTGGCAGATTTCTAAAATGCAGGAATAATCAAGATAGAGCTTTGTTAGTAGTAAATCAGCATAGAATAGTGTGATGCTTAATATTGGTTGTCATGTGTACAGGCTGTAGAAGGTCCAAAGACAAGTCTATTGGCATGCCTATTAGGAATTATCTAGATGAGATTAATTGAAGAGGGCATATTCACTCAAATGTGTGAGGTATCATTTTAAGAATGTGTTTCCAGGTTGGATAAAAGAAGATAAAGTGTAGTGTTGAATACAAGCATTATCTCTTCTTCCTGACTAAGGATGCACTGTCACTAGTGACTTCTTGCTCTTTCTACTATTTTTCCACTGCCTTGATAGATTGTATCTCCTGATAAGGTAAGCCTTCCCTTATTTGTTATTCTCAGATATTTTGGTACAGCAACAAGAAAAGTATCTTATCCAGAATAATAGTACCAGAAGTGGGATTCCTGGCGTGATAAACCTCATTATGTGTTCTTAGACCTTTGGAGCTGGTTTACAGCAGGACTGTAGAAAATTTACAACTTTGATCCAGAGCAGTCTTAGAATGCAGAGTCTAAAGGCATGTACTAACAGGAGTTTGGAAGACAAGAAGGCTGAGAGAAATATAGACAAAGAGTATGGGAATCCTTATCTTTTAAATTCCTTTGAAGTATCTTAAAAATCCATTAAGTGGTGGTGGGGGAGGTGTGAAGAGATGGCTTAATAGTTAAGAGTACTTGCTGCTCTACCAGAGAACCCGAGTTTGGCTCCCATCACATAAGTTGAGCAGAACACCACTATGTATTGTAGCGGGAAATCTGAAGTTATGCAAAAAAATGGCGCCAGAGTGCTGAGCCGGGCGGAGTCGGTCGTCTGGGGGGAAATGTCGAAAGAGTGCCACGCCGGAAGACAGAAGCATCGCGTCGCTGGATGAGTGACGGGGGAGGAAGGACAGGCCGGCTGAGACTGCTCTTGCTCTGCTGTGCAGATTATTCCACGGATCACTTCTGCTCTGCACAGTTAGGATTGCTCCGGCTCTCCATGGTTGGAACTGCTCCTGCTCACTGCAGCACGGATCGTTCGTGCTCTCCAAGGTCCTGCTCTCCACTTCTCTGTCCTTCTCCTACTTTTTCTCCTCCTCCCCTGGAACAATCCCTGTTATGTAAGTAACTTTTAAATAAAAATCCTTTGTTAGCATATATTTCTTGGTGGGTTAGTACCACGATAATTGGCGGCCCAACGTGGTGCTGACTCCACGGAACCCGGCTGGGTTCCTCAGCCTTGGTTTCAGGACTTGCTCCCAGCCACGCACGGATCTGCGCTAGGAAACAAAGGCTGCACGAGGAATCCCTTCGGGCACCTTTACTGCCACTACTGATCGCAATTGCGACATCTGCTGGCCCTAAGTCCTCATTACATCTGAGTAAGGTAATTTTTTTCTTTTTTTCTTTTCTTTCAAAATGTCTGACCAAATAAATGTTCAGAATTTTACCCATTTTTTCACAATGGTGATAGAGGATTATTTTTGAGATTATACATTTGGAGGCTATCTCAACCCAGGAGTTGTTTTGCTTTTTTGTGTGATAATATACTTTATACCTACCTATTTTAAAGGATCCCAGCATAGAGATGAACACATTCCCCATAGGGAGTATGAGGCTAAGATGTGTGACATGGATGAACATATTAAGATAATTAAGAAGCTCATTGCCTCCATAGAGGAGAGGTCTACATTGATTAGCAAGGAATATAGAGCTTATACTGATGAAAAATTTAGGAAAATGGATCAGAAAGTACTAGAACGTGTAGATGTGGGGAATGAGAGAATTTTCCACTCTATAAAATTGTTGGAGAGGTCATTTATAGAGGACTTTAAAACACTGGAAAAGACCATTACTGCTAGGTTACAAGATCATGAGGGTCATATGGAGCTTTTAGAAGAGGATTTTGAGGCAACATCTGCTCAAGACAACCCAGAGCCCCCTCTTAAAAGAGGCTGCAGTAGGGAAGGTGCCCCACCTAGAATGGTTACAATGAGGGGACTACCCCCTACTACTCCAACTCTATTCCCAGTTGTGGCAGGGACCAAAAAACCACAATCACGTGGAAGGGCTTCAGACAATGTGGGATATACTTATGAACCTATCCACATGAAGGATCTAAAAACAATAAAGGAAGCCATAGTGACATATGGCGTACAATCGTCTTTTGTGAAGCAATACATAAATTCATGGTCAGCACAGTATCGGGTAATTCCTGATGACTGGAAGAATTTGGCAACCACAGTGTTGAACAATAGTCAAAGCTTGCAGTGGAGGAATTGCTTTAGGGAAGAGGCTAAAGCCTTGGAATCTTGAGATCAAACTGGGCATGTTACCATCTCCAAGGACCAAATCCTTGGGGAAGGCCAGTTTGCTGATGTATCAATTCAGGCTACTTGTGAGGACCATGTTCTGTTGCTGTGCTGTACTGCTGCCTTAAATGCTTGGAAAAGGGTTTTAGACCCAGGACAGAGAATTGAGTCATATACTCAGATTAAACAAGGTCCGAAGGAATCTTATACAGACTTTTTACAGAGGTTGACTCAGGCTGTAAGTAGAGCAGTGTCAGATTCAGAAGTTTGGAAACAATTGATACTCTCTTTGGCCTTTGATAATGCTAATATGACATGTAAGAAATTGATCATGCCATTAAAGATCAAAGGTGCACCCATAGAAGAATGGATTCAACTTGCAATTAATGTTGAATATCTACACTCTGATGAAGAGAATTGGGTAGGACAAGCCATTGCTAATGTTAAGGTGAGAAATCAAAACATTATTTGTTTCAATTGTGGTAAACCAGGCCATATAAAGAGGAATTGTAGGCAAGGCATATATGGGAATTATCCCAATCCCAGGAGTGACTTAAACAGAAGGCCACTACCTCCTGGACTATGTAGGAGATGTAGCAAAGGCAGACATTGGACAAATGAGTGTAGATCTGTAAGAGACATAGATGGCAAGCTTTTAACATCAGGAAACGTAACTTGGGGCTTCCCCTGGGAAGCCCCCAAGAGTCAGACCTCCAAGCCAAAAAAGGTTCAGTCATATCCAGTCACAGTGGAAGAGCAGTTTCCTCAGGATGAGTAACAAATCCCAAGCCTGAAACAGTAGACCATGTAGCCATAGACAATAGATCGCCTTTACAAGAGAATTTGATGATATCCAGTAAACCAATAAAACGCATATTTTGGCAGACCTCCATAAATGAGCAAAGACCAAAGTTGACAATAAGAATAGACAACATTTTTATGCAAGGCTTAGTTGACATGGGAGCCGATGTTTTGATCATAACTCCACAGGCGTGGCACCCCAGGTGGCCTCTGAAGGAGGTAGACATTCAATTTTTAGGTATTGGGACATTGTCTCAGGTAAAACAGAGTGTGAGATGGCTCTAATGCATAGGACCAGAAGGACAGAGAGGAAGATTGAAGCCATACATTGCCAACATAGCAGTGAACTTATGGGGTCGTGACCTACTACAACAATGAAACACTCAAATTAAGATCCCTCCAGGCTTAAATATCAACCAAAGACCCAATCATGGACTTGAAAGCAATACTTCAAGAGGCTATGTAAAACAGCTGCTGGTTATTCAGGTTGCACAACAACGCGGTCTCAAAGCTGTAGGCACCCCAAAGACACTAACAGCCCTGCCTTTGAAATGGTTGACAGACAAACCTATTTGGGTCCAACAATGGCCTTTGACAGAGGAGAAATTACTAGCCCTAGAACAATTGGTACAGGAGCAGTTACAAGCTCAGCATATTGAAGAATCAACCAGCCCATGGAATTCCCCCGTATTTGTGGTCAAAAAGAAATCTGGGAAATGGAGAATGGTGACAGATTTAAGAGCAATCAATAAGGTGATCCAGCCCATGGGCACCTTACAGTCTGGTATACCTTTACCTTCTTTGCTACCTAAAGGATGGCCTATTATAGTTATTGATCTGAAGGACTGTTTTTTTTTACCATACCTCTACAAGAACAAGATAAGGAGAAGTTCGCTTTCACTGTACCTACTTTCAATAATGCCCAGCCAGTAAAAAGGTACCAATGGAGGGTCCTTCCACAAAGGATGTTGAATAGCCCCACCCTATGCCAATATTTTGTCTGACAACCATTAGAAGTGATACGCAAACAATTCCCACAATCTACCATTTACCATTATATGGATGATATATTGTTAGTGGACCCAGACATAAACACCTTAAAAAGACTGTTTGAAGAAGTGAAGAAGGTGTTGCCTGATTGAGACTTCACATTGCCCCTGAAAAGGTACAAAGAGAAGATTCTATCAATTATTTGGGATATAAAATAGGCTTGCAAACAATTAGACCTCAGAATGTACAACTTAAGAGGGACAGATTAAGGACACTTAATGATTTTCAGAAACTATTAGAGGATATCGCCCACATACGACCAGTTATTGGCATTAAAAACTATGAACTGGTTCATTTGTTCAAAACTTTAGATGGCAATAAGGATCTAAACAGTCCCAGGGAATTCTCTGCTGAAGCTGAGAAAGAATTAGCATTGGTGGAAAAGAGATTACAAGAAGCACATGTTAACCTTATAGACCCAGACCTTGACTGCATTCTGGTTATTTTGCCTTGTGAATATTCCCCTACAGGAGTCATAATGCAAAGAGAAAATATTATATTACAATGGATATTTCTGCCACATAGACCAAATAAAAAACTGAAAACATACATTGAAAAGATTTCAGATCTGATCTTCAAAGGAAAATTCAGGCTTTGACAATTGACTGGAAAGGATCCAGCAGAAATTGTTGTACCTTTGACCAATGAGGAAATTGACCGATTATGGGCAGTCAATGAACCTTGGCAAAAGGCCTGTAGTGGTTTTTTGGGGAGATTAATAATAAATATCCCCGAAGCAAAAGGATTCAGTTTATAAAGAAAACTAATTGGATTTTCCCCCATGTGGTACAGGATAAACCTATTTCTGGAGCTCTTACATTTTTTCCTGATACAAATAAAATGGGAAAGGCTGGTTATAAATCAGAAAACTTCAGTAAGATGACACAGAGTCCTTATGATTCTGTTCAGAAGGCAGAACTGTATGCCATTATTATGGTGTTATTGGATTTTACTAGACCTCTTAACCTGATAACTGACTCTCATTATGCAGAAGGAGTTGTATTGAAACTGCTGACTTTATTCCTGATGATACAGAATTAACCCTTTTGTTTGTACAGCTACAGGATTTCATCAGAAATAGAACACATCCTATGTATATAACACATATCAGGGCTCATTCAGGCCTTCCTGGCCCTTTAGCACAGGGTAATGATGAGATTGATCAGTTATTGATAGGGAATGTGGTAGAAGCCTCACAGTTTCACAAGAAGCATCATGTCAATAGCAAGGGATTAAAGAAGAGTTTTCCTATCACTTGGCATCAAGCCAAGGAAATTTTGTGGAAGTGTGACAAGTGTTCCCTTTACAATCAACTATCCTTACCCACTGGGAGTAATCCTAAGGGTACAAGGAGCAATGAGATTTGGCAGATGGATGTGTTTCACTTCCTGGAATTTGGTAAGATGAAATACGTTCATCATACCATTGACACCTACTCAGGAATGCAGTGGGCTACCCCCCTGAGTTCTGGAAATGCTAATGCAGTACTCACTCATCTTCTGGAAGCCATGGCCATATTGGGAATTCCTGATCAAATTAAGACTGACGATGCTCCAGCATATGTTTCCCAGAAAATGAAGCAGATTTTTGGATATTATGAGATAAAGCACCTTACTGGGATACCACACAATCCAACTGGACAAGCAGTTGTGGAAAGATCCCATTGCACCTTGAAAGAGATGCTTCATAAACAGAAAGGTGGTATGAAAAAACCTAGGGAGAGATTACATAGTGCCTTGTTGACATTAAACTTTCTTAATACTGATGAGAAAGGAACTTCAGCTGCAGAGAAACACTGGGTAATAGAAAGGACTTCTGAGTTGAATCAACCTGTTTATTTCAAGGATGTACTAACTTCAGAATGGAAGCCAGGGCATGTGCTTCGTTGGGGTAGGGGTTTTGCTTTTGTTTCCACAGGAAAAGAGAAAATATGGGTACCAACAAGATTGATAAAGAACCGATTCAAAAAGAAGAACCCTCCTGAGGAAAAGGAGTAATGGCTCATATGCCGATAAGACAATTGGATATGTGGTAAGGAACATTCATTTAATTGAGGGGGCAAGGCTTTAATTTTGTTTTTACAGAAGAATGGATACAACCCTCTTCACAAACCTAAAACAATGCTGAATGCTCAGACTTTTGAAACGTTAAAAGGACTACAGGGGATTACAAGGACACCTAACACTGACAGGCACTAAGGGTAATTTCTCTATTCTCATTACTGTACATCTATATCTAATGATTATGTATTTATATATATAAAGGAGGTCCTAGTTTGGTAACAAAAAAGGCTGGCTTTGGAGGTGGAGCAAGTGGCTTTCTCCCTCTCTAAACCCAACCATATTGGTAAATAAAATTTTAACAACTCTGTCTCACATCAGAAAAGCCACCTGAAGTGGGACAGAAAATAGATGAAATATATAGGGACCAATCTTATCTCACTTTTATTTTAAATCTTAAATCTTACTTCTTTCTACATTTCCTACTCTCTTAATCTAAAAATCTTGTCTGCACACAATTCTTTCTGATGGTTCAATATCTTAAGTTAATAGTATTCATTGGATTCCCCACTATAAAAAACAATTTCTCCTACCAGCACTCTCCAAGGCATCCAGAAGGAAGATGGGGCCCCCACTGGAGAAAAAAAACAGAAAATGAAAGACCTTTGAGACAGAGAAAGAAGAAATCTGCTGTATGTCACTCAGTGATTACCTTTGAGGTATAGACCAATCAAGACAGTTGTTAGATAGTTTCATATCATATCTTTAACAAGAATTTCAGATGGACTCACTCAGTATGATGAGAATGGTTATAGACATTTGTGGAATGGTTATACATGTTTATAGTTACTTCATTAGGACTTAACCATTGTTTAGTTTACAGAACCCCACAGAGATACCGTCGCCCACAGGCCAGCATGAAGCAACTTAATGAAAGAACTACGTCCCTTTCCCGATAAGTTGGTCATCCAAGGGAGGGTTATGGTCAATTATCATTTTGATATGATGGGTATAAGTTAATCTTGAGTACAGGATAGAATGATATTATAGATGTAGGAATCTCAAAAAGAAAAAAAAGAGAGAGAGAGCGAGAAAGAAGGAAAAGGGAATAGATAGGAGATCATTATACTTGCAAACAACTATAAACCAAAGAATGTATGAAAAATGAATCGCCATGGTACAAACATTTGTATATTGATACAAATGGGAAATCAATCTATATGTTTGATTGAGATAATATGTATATTGCACGTGTCTACCTCTGTTTAAAATATTTTGCAAGTCAATGTGTATTAAGTACATTGCCGTTTCCATGATGCAGTTTCTACCTCTAATTATTTATGCTAGTCATAACATTTGTTGTAACATATACACAAGTTGTTTTATATAACTATGTTTAGATATTTTGTATAATAATATATAGTTAGGATATTGTTGTCTTTTGATACAAAATGTGTATTTTGGTCAATATTCATAAGATTGTTATACTTGAAATTATTATGGAGGAGCTGTACACTCATTTTGGAATGCCTATTTTTACAATGTTAGCTTCACTTTCTTGGTTGATTGGGATTGCAGATTATGGTTACTCA
>PVIH01023588.1:0-11055 GCA_004025045.1 Sigmodon hispidus | reverse complement strand
CGGAACCATGTTAGAATATACCAGGTAGATAGGTCTATGAATATTCAATCACTTCATAGACCGAGAGAATATGGCATTCAAGATTTTGTTATCTCAAATTTGGCCTTGGGAGACATGACAACTCCTGGCATCACCATTCCTTTCTCAAGGTGGTGTTGAGCATCACGGACATCTTGCAAAGAGATTGTCTTATTTGGCGAACAATGGCCTGAGGGGCAAAGAATGGCACTTGCCAAGACTGCTGTCAGCGTGCTCAGTATCCGAAAATGGACGAGCAGGATGAAGGATAGAGACTGCTGAAGCCTGCCTAGACAGGATAAGACAGTCCTACCAAAAAATACCCTGCTTCTATGGAGACTTGTCAGATATCATAGGCCAGTAGCCACAAGGATGGATGGTCCCGTTGTACAGAGAAGTGGTGGATGACTGTCCAGGTAGTTAACTGTCGTTGTCTTCTCCTAAATTTTGGAAGTTACTTCATCATGCTTCCAACTTCAGGTATATATTTTCCTTCTCAGGTCTTAATGGTGTTGAAGACTGGATAGTTGAGGTTGTTATTATTTCACATCTCAGCAAGGACACTCAGGTGTTAGAACTTTATTGTTGACATAAGCAGCATTGAAGCAATCCCTGTGCATTTCCTCATATCAACATTTTAGACATTAAATTGCACCTTGTATTTGTTGTTTGTCAGTGGTAGTTTGACCTCACTTATGTTAGTACCTTTCTCTTCTCCAGACACTGCCTTATGATGATCCCTATAGTATGTAGTTTTATATTTAGTTTAGAACCCTCTTATTTAGACAGAAGGGGGAGATGTAGAAGGAAATCTGAAGTTATGCCAAAAAAAAAAAACCAAAAAAACGCGCAAGAGTGCTGAGCTGGGCGGAGTCGGTCGTCTGGGGGGAAACAAAGAAAGAGTGCCACGCTGGAAGACAGAAGCATCGCGTTGCTGGATGAGTGATGGGGGAGGAAGGACAGGCCGGCTGGGACTGCTCTCGCTCTGCTGCACAGATTGTTCCACGGATCGCTGCTGCTCTGCACGGTTAGGATTGCTCTGGCTCTCCATGGTTGGGATTGCTCCTGCTCACTGCGGCACGGATCGTTCATGCTCTCCAAGGTCCTGCTCTCCACTTCTCCGTCCTTCTCCTACTTTTTCTTCTCCTCCCCTGGAACAATCCCTGTTATGTAAGTAACTTTTAAATAAAAATCTTTTGTTAGCATATATTTCTTTGTGGGTTAGTACCGCGATAATGTATAATTAGTTTCAGAGGTGCCAATGTTTTCTGTTGCCTACAGAAACATCTGTACAAAGGTAATACACATACATACCCTACCACACCATATCACAGCACACCACACCACAAACAAATTTTAAAAATCCATTAAGAATTAAGTCAGAAAATGACAGCCTACAGAATGGAAAAAGATTTTCACCAATCCTACAGAGGACTGATCTCTAAAATATATAAAGTACTCAAGAAACTAGAGCCCAAATCCTTGAATAACCCAATCAAAAAATGGTCTTCAGAACTAAAAAGGGAATTCTGAGCAGAAGAATTACAAATAGCTGAAAGGCACTTGAAAAAGTGCTCAGCTTCATTAGCCATCAAAGAAATGCAAATAAAGACAACTTTGAGATACCACCTAACACCTGTCAGATTGGCTAAGATAAAAGACACAGATGTCAGGCTATGCTGGGGAGGTTGCAGAGCAAGGGAAACACTCCTCAATTGTTGGTGGGAATGTAAGCTTGGTCAGCTACTCTGGAATATAGTATGGAAATGCAGAAAACTGGGAATCAATCTCCCCAAGGATCCAGCAATACCACTACTGGGCATATATCTGAAAGATGCACATTCACACTCCAAAAGCATTAGCTCAGCTAAGTTCATAGTGGAATTCTTTGTAATAGCAAGAACCTGGAAACAATCTAGATGCCCCTCAACTGAAGAATGGATTATCAATCTGTGGTACACCTACACAATGGAGTATTATTCAGCAGTAAGAAAAAATGATACCCTAAAATTTGCAGGCAAATGGATGGATTTGGAGAATATCCTCCTGAGCAAGGTCTCACAAACCCAGAAGGATAAGCAAGGGATGTACTAACTCATCAGTGGACTTTAAACAAAAAGCAAATAATGTCCAAGCTGCAAACCAAGGGATTTGAAGCACCTTGGACTGGCAACTTGGAGCCCATTCCCTCCAGAGGAACACCTGACCCAGTTGTTGGGGTAAAGAAAGCACATCTGCTGAGCTAAACCATATTGAGACCTTGGGACCTCCTACCCTTGCTGGGGAGGAGATAAAGAGATGAGGAGAACAGAGAGTGACTGGGGGGGCGGGAGGGGAAAGGGAGTTTGAACAAGGGGATGCATAGACAAAAACTGAGACTTTATTCATAATAAAAAACAGAAACAATAAAATAAAATATCACTACAAAAAATGATGTCAGTTTCTAGAAAATTTTTACTTTGGGAAGTTAAGAATTTTAATAAACCATCCCTGACTTCAAGTTATACTATAGAGTTACAGTAATAAAAACAGCCTGGTACTGGCATAAAAACAGACTTGTGGATCAATAGAATTGAATTGAAGATCCTGACATTAACACAAACATCTATGGATACCTGATCTTTGACAAAGAGGCCCAAAATATTCAATGGAAAAAAGATAGTATCTTTAACAAATGGTGTTGGCATAGCTGGATGGAAGTGTGTAGAAAAATGCAAATAGATCCAAGCCTATTGTCCTTCACAAAACTCAAATCCAAGTCGATCAAAGACATCATCATAATCCCAGTCACAGTGAACCTGATAGAAAAGAAAGTGGGAAATACTCTCCAACAAATTGGCACAGGTGACTGCTTCCTAAATATAACACCAGTAGCACAGACACTAAGAACAACAATCAATAAGTGGGATCTCCTGAAGCTAAGAAGCTTCTGTAAAGCCAAGGACATTGTCAATTGGACAAAACGACAGCCTACAGAATGGGAAAAGATTTTCACTAACCCTACAAGTGATAGAGGACTGATCTCTAAGATATATAAAGAGCTTAAGAATCTAGAGCCCAAAACCTTGAATAACCCAATCAAAAAATGGTCTTCAGAACTAAAAAGGAAATTCTGAGCAGAAGAATTACAAATGGCTGAAAGGCACTTGAAAAAGTACTCAACATCTTTAGCCATCAAAGAAATGCAAATCAAAACAGCTTTGAGATACCACCTGACACCTGTCAGATTGGCTAAGATAAAAGACACAGATGACAGGCTATGCTGGAGAGGTTGCTGAGCAAGGGGAACATCCCTGCATTGTTGGTGGGAGTGTAAGCTTGTTTAGCCACTTTGGAATACAGTATGCAGTTTCTCAGAAAACTGGGAATCAATCTCCCCAAAGATCCAGCAATATCACTACTGGGCATATACTGTAAAGATGCACAGTCACATTCCAAAGCATTAGCTCAACTATGTTCATAGTGGCATTATTTACAATAGGAAGAACTTGGAAACAACCTTGATGCTCCTCAACAGAGCCATCTTGGGACCTCCTGCCCTTCCTTGCTGGGGAGGAGATAAAGTGATGGAGAGAAGAGCGAATGACTGGGAGGTGTGGGAGGGAAGGGAGTTGAAGAAGGGATAAAAATATGACTTTATTAATAAAAAAAGAAATTCGAGTCTAAGGATATTGAAGAAGGGATTATGCTTTAGGTTTCAAAGAAGATGATAACCTGTAAATTGCTTCCAAGCTAATTTGGTTTGATCAAGAAGGTCGCCCTGAGAAAAACCTCTGATGGAAAGCTTCAAGGCTGTTGACTAAGATGATACATCCTCAGGACTCCCATAAGTGTATTAGAAAGCCCTATTTGAAGGGGATATAAAAACAGATCCCCAGGAAATCCAGAGAATTATCAGATCATATTTTGAAAATCTGTACTACACAAAAATGGAAAACCTAGAAAAAATGAACAGCTTTCTGGATACCACTTACCAAAATTAAATCATGATCAGATTAAAGATCTAAACAGACCTATAACACCAAAGGAAATTGAAGCTGTCATTAAAAGTCTCCTAAATAAAAAAAGATCAGGCTTAGATGGTTTTAGTGCAGAATTCTTCCAGACATTTAAAGAAGAATTAATACCAATACTCCTCAAACTGTTCCATACACTAGAGAACAAAGGAATATAGCCAAGCTTTTTTTTTTTATGAGGCCACAATAACTCTAATACTCAAGCCATTCAAAGATGCAACTATGAAAGAGAATTACAGACCAATTTCCCTCATGAACATTGATGAAAAATTCTCAACAAAATTCTGGCAAGCCACATACAACAACATTTAAAAAAAGTTATCCACCATGATCTTCATCCCAGAAATTCAGGGATGGTTCAACATATGAAAAACTGCAACTATCATCCATTATATAAACAAATTGAAGGAAAAAACCACATGACCATCTCCTTAGATGCTAAAAAAGCCTTTGACATAATCCAACAGTCTTTTATGATAAAAGTTCTGGAGAAATCAGGAATACAGGGAAAATATCTAAATATAATTAGAGGCAATTTACAAGAAGCCAACAGCTAGCATTAAACTAAATGGAGAAAAACTCAAATCAATCCCACTAAAATCGGGAACTACACAAGGCTGTCCTCTCCTTATCTAGTCAATATAGTTCTCAAAGTTTTACCTAAAGCAATAAGAGAATGAAAGGAGATTAAGGGGATACAAACTGGAAAAGAAGAAGTGAAACTAACTCTATTTGCAAATGACATGATTTTATATATAAGTGACCCACAAAATTCTACCAGGGAACTTCTACAGCTGATAAACACCTTCAGCAATGTAGCAGAATACAAGATTAACTCAAAAATATTAGTAGCCCTCCAATATACCAAAGATAAAAGAGCTGAAAAAGAAATAAGGGAAGCATTACCCTTTATAATAGCTGCAAATAGCATTAAATACCTCAGTATAACTATAACCAAGGAAGTAACAGATCTATTTGATTAAAACTTTAAATCACTGAAGAAAGAAATTGAAGAGGATATCAAAATGTGGAAAAATCTCCCAAGTTCCTGGATAGGTAGGATCAACATAGTAAAAATGGCAATTCTATCAAAAGTAATCTACAGATTCAATGTAATTCCCATCAAAATTGCAACACAAATTTTTACAGACATTGAAAGAATGATACTCAATTACATTTGGAATAACAGGAAAGCCAGGATCACCAAAACAATTTTGCTCAACAAAAGAACCTCAGGAGGCATCACCATTCTAGACTTCAAGTATACTATAGAGCTACAGTAATAAAAACAGCCTGGTATTGGCATAAAACAAACTTGTGGATCAATGGAATAGAATTGAAGACCCCAACATTAACCTACATACCTATGAACACCTAATCTTTGACAAAGAGGCCCAAAATATTAATGGATAAAAGATAGTATTTTTCACAAATAGTGTTGACATAACTGGATGGTAGTGTGCAGAAAAATGCAAATAGATCTAAACCTATCACCCTGCACAAAACTCAAATCAAAGTGGATCAAAGACCTCAACATAAAACCACCTACACTGTACATGATAGAAAAGAAAGTGGGAAATACCCTCCAACACATTGGCACAGGTGACCACTTCCTAAATATAACAACAGTGGCACAGACATTAAGAACAACAATCAATAAGTGGGACCTCTGAAACTGAGAAGTTTTTGTAAAGCCAAGGACACTGTCAATAAGACAAAATGACAGCCTACAGAATCTATCTACAATTGATAGAGGACTGATCTCTAAAATATATGGATTACTCAAGAAACTAGAGCCCAAAACTTTGAATAACCCAATCAAAAAATGAGGCTCAGAACTAAAAAGGGAATTCTCAGCAGAAGAATTACAAATAACTGAAAGGTACTTGAAAAAGTGCTCAACATCTTTAGCTATCAGAGAAATGCAAATAAAAACAACTTTGAGATACCACCTGACACCTGTCAGATTGGCTAAGGTAAAAGACACAGATGACAGCCTATGCTGGAGAGGGTGAGGAGCAAGGGAAACACTCCTCCATTGTTGGTGGGAGGGTAAGCTTGTTCAGTCACTCTGCAGTATGACAGTTTCTCAAAAAGCTGGGAATCAATTTCCCCAAGGATCCAGCAATACCACTCCTGGGCATATACCCTAAAGATGCACATTTATACTCTAATGGCATTAGCACAACTATGTTCATAGCAGCATTATTCCTAATAGCAAGAACCTGGAAACAACCTAGATGCCCCTCAACTGAAAAATGGATTAACAAACTGTGGTACATCTACACAATGGAGTACTACTCAGCAGTAAGAAAAAACATCATATCCTAAAATTTGTAGGCAAATGAATGGGTTTGGAGAATATTCTCCTGAGCAAAGTATCTCAAACCCAGAAAGATAAGCAGGGGATGTACTCACTCATTAGTGGACTTTAAGCAAAAAGCAAAGCATGTCCAAGCTGTAAACCACTGAACAGTTTGGGATCTGAAGCACCTTGGACTGGCACCTTGGAGCCCCTTCCCTGCAGGGGAACACCTGACCCAGTCTTGATGTTGGGGTGAGAAAGCAGATCAGCCTGCAGTGTAAGCCACCTTGGGACCTCCTGCCCTTGCTGGGGAGAAGATGAGATGGGAAGCAGAGAGAGTGACTGGGAGGGGCGGGAGGGGAAGGGAGTTTGAACAAGGGGATACATGGGTTAAAAATATGACTTTATTAATAAAAATTAAAAATAAAGAATATTAAAGAAATTGAAATCTTCCTTTTTAATTAGACAGAAAAGGGGAAGTGATGTGGAATGTCTTTCTCTATGCTCTATACATTGGTTAATAAAGGAACTGTTTTGAGCTAAAAAAATTAAAAAAAAGAAAAATAAGAAATGCCATAAAAAATAACAATAAGACAAAAGAAAATTACTTCTCCTTTATAAAATTAGTATAAGTCAATGCCTGGTTGATATTATGTAATGATTTGAAATGTCTACTTTCCTAAGAATATTCCTCAGCCAGCCATTGTTTTTGCAAAATTTTTAATAAGACTACTTTCTCTCAACTAATCACAATGTCTTAAAGTAGAAATTTTTGCAAATATTAGAATTTTACCTAATCTTAAGTATCCAAAAATGACCTTTAGTTAGGACTTATTTTTTTCTAATTTTTTATATTATGATTCTTAATTTTAAGAATTAATTGTTAGCTACATCAAAATCTAACTGAGGTCAATTGAATATTCTGGCTATTTAATTACCGACAAAGCAAAGAAAATCATTACTTTACTTTAATAAATAAAGATATATGTGAGTATCCAGCAATTTGCACGTAAAAACATGCAATTTGATTTTTATTGATAAATTCTTTTTGCGTGGTGGTTTTCCATTTAATGAGCTATTAGTAGGAAGATGGATATCAATCACTGTATCTATTAGATACTACCATTTTTTTAAGTGTGATTCCTTAATTATTTTGCTGTAGGCTGTTTTGATAAATGTGAATGAAGTATCTGTACATTCTTAGATGGTTAATATACCAAGACTTAAACTAGGCATCCCTTGATTATGTAAGTTTCATCTAATTATATGGCCATTAGGTATATGTCTCAAATGCTCAATATTTTTCTCTTTACAATCAACTTATGCTTAATTAAAAAGTAGTGACAAACCTGCCTACTCTGCATTAACCACTCACTTGTGATGCAAATTTAATAGGAGGCCTAAATTATTTTAAGTGATTTAAGGATTTCCAATATACTCTCTCAACCTCAACGTTATTTGATTCAAAAAAAAAAAAAAAAAAGAAGTGAAAACAACATGTTAATTAAATGTTTTCCTGTTTAAAAAGGGAGGTTCCTACCTAACTCAGTCTTGATATTAGGATGAGGAAATTATACTTGCCTGGAGTGGATGTTGAGTTAATCCACCTTGGGACCTCTTGCCCTTTCTGGGGAGGGGATGGGGAGATGGGGAGGAGGGAGGCTGAAGACTGACCAGGAGGGACTGGGAGGGGGAAGGGAGTTAGAACAAGGGGATACATGGATAAAAAGTGAGACTTTATTCTATAAAAATAAACAAATAAATTTAAAAAAAATAATAAAAAATTTAAAGGGAGGTTCCTTTTATTTTACCATTGTAACACAGCACATTGTCACTAAATTTACAGACTAAGAAAATAAATTGCCAGCAAAATATTCATTATTTATGCAGTGCTATTTGTATGTATTAAAATATGATTTAAAAATAAGAGGAGTGGTATGGGAGGAAATCCTATTTTGCACTTTGGATAGAACCATTATGGTTTGGTTGTACATGACCACTGCTATCCTGAAATACAGCAGCTGTAATTACTCATACCTGAAACCCTCATGAGAGTGAGCCTATCAACAGTACATTGTGAAGAAAGAGGAGAGATTCGTGGGAACTCCAAAATTCCAGAGATCTTCTCAGGGACCCTCCTCTCCTTAAACTTATGTAAGAGGCTAAACAGTAGATTGAGGGTTGTGACTTTTCAATAGTATAACTAATTCTTCCTTAGCTACCCAGGGACCTTCCCTTTGGTGTGACTGCCAATGAAATACCCATGCTGCTACCAGCAACTTGCTTTGTTTTTGTGTGGTTGTTTTCCATTTAATGAGTTATTAGTAGGAAGATTGATGTCAATTATTCTATCTATTAAATACTACCATTTTAAAGTGTGATTCCTTAATTATTTTGCTGTAAGCTGTTTTGATAAATGTGAATGAAGTATCTGTACATTCTTAGATGGTTAATATACCAAGACTTAAACTAGGGATCCCTTGTCTAAGGTCTGTTGGTGCCCTCTATATCTTGAGTGAATAAAAGTTTTCTTACGTATCCCCCAGGAGGTATAGTGAAGTCATGGGTACTTTGACTTTGAGATCCAACCACTTGTGAGACTTTGGATCATGAGGCCATTGGGCTGCTAAAGTATCTCTCTTTTCCAGCCTAAGTTCTCCCTCGGAAGGGCATCCTTTCTTTATTCTCTCACTTTGCTGACTACTAACTGCGCATCTCTGTCCAATTCTTTGTTCTGAGATATTAATAACCTAGATTGTCTCCAGGGATGCCCTCCCCTTACCAATTTCCAGTGATATCAATTATAATTGATCCCAAACTATGACAAGGATAGATTTCACCAAAATGTCTATTGGAGGCTTCATAGGTGGACCCAGATTTCAGTAAAATTAGGCACAGAAAGGCAAGAGTGATCTAATGCATACATGGGACCTTAGAAAGATTATTGCACAGGAGTTGAAAACAGAATGATGGTTATCAAAGACTCAGGAAGGAGGGTGCTATGCTGAATCTATTTTCCCCTAGAGTGACATAACCATGAGGCATCGTGAAGCAAAACAGCTGTGACAGCATCCAATATGCCACAGCGGTGTGACACTGTATTGTGATCTACAAATATGCTGGGTCACATTGACAGACACCCTGCACAGTATGTGAGAGAAATGTAGCCTGTAGACCACAGATTAGATCTGAATACTGTCATTTACAGCAATGGAAGAAGCAAAGGATATATTTGATAGCTGGGTTTACAGTAGTAATAGAGTCTGTTCACATTTCTTCCCAGAAGAAAAGTAGGGCAAAGCCATCAGACCCTTCCCTAAGATTCCAATCACCTTCCCCTCTTGCCCGCCCCAGATGCACACACTCTTGGTGATATAGGAGGTTGATGGCTTGCTGAGTGTTAAGACATCATGGTTCAGAGACATCATCCATGACCGAGTGTTAAGTTTCAGTGATATTGCTGCTTTTGAATCATCCATGTACCTGTAAGTAATTCCAACAAGTTTATTCTGGGGAATGAGGAGATATCTCAGTTAATAGAGGGTTTGCTTTACAGGCAAAACAACCTGAATTTGATCCCAGAATGTGTATTTTAACAGCCTGTCATGTTGGTGTGCCCTTGAATCCCAGTTCTAAAAATGCAGAGACAGAGGATGTTTGGGGCTCACTGGGTGGCCAGCAGTGTTGCCTACTTCCTGAGTTTCAGGAAGTAGAGAAATTCTATCTCAAAAAAATTATGCATATCTTCTGAGGAATGACACCGGGGTTCTTCTCTGGCCTCTACAAGCACTCACATACAAACCTGTGGAGAAATAAATATGCACACAATCATACATAAACACACGATAAAAATAATCTTTAAGGACTGAAGACATTGTTTTGTAGTCAAAAACACTTACTGCTCTTCCATAGGAGCCAATTTCAGTTCTCAACACCCATACTCACAGCCATCTGTCACTCCAGCTCCAGGGAATATCTCTGACCTTTTCAGACACTTGCTCTCATGCACACATACATATACATGCACACAATTAAAAATAACAGAATAAGAGCCATTATAAATGTTTAAGAAAACTTATTAGTTCAAAAAGAGAATCTTTTCTTTGATCTCTTAGTACTCTATCTATGATAAATAAACCTATTATATTACATCACCCTAAAAATTAACACAAATGATAGCAAGGAAAGAACAAGGAAGTATTGATTGATGGGTATTAAATCACAGCTGAACAAGAAAAATAAATCTTGGTGTCCTGTGACACACCAAAATAAACATAATTAACAATTATAACTCAAAATAGATGAGAGGATCTTCAATGTAAAGAAGAAAATAAAGAAAAGAATAAAAATTATGGTAATGAATATGTCAATTACCCCAAACTGGTCACTATTCAAGATATATGTGCATCTAAATATAACTTTTGCCATCTACATATGGAAAATATTATGTGTCAATCAAAATTAAGTTTAAAAGATGGGGCTGGAGAGATGGATCAGAGGTTAAGAGCACTGACTATACCGGGACCTGTGCTCTCTGCGGCGTCCCAGCGCACTCTGGAGCAGGGGCAGCTGAACTCTGCACCTGGCCACACCCGCAGCCCCTGCTGCTGCTCAGGGAATCTACTAAGAGCCCTACTGCGACCCTGAACTGAGTGAACTGAGCAAACCAACTGCAGGGGTCTATGAGGGGTGGATTCGAACCCTGACCAGAGGTGA
>PVIH01023587.1:0-24523 GCA_004025045.1 Sigmodon hispidus | reverse complement strand
TTGATATTTCTGTGCTAATACTGACCATGAGATTTGTCCTTCTAATCTAATCTAAGGTCAAGTATCAGTTGTTAATTATAGTCACCATAGTTTATAAATTATTATTAAAATTCATATATTTTAGATATAAATAAGTATATACATAATGAAAAATGTATATATACATAATGAAAAAAGTCCCTGGTAATGACATTTCTTTTTGTAGTTCTACATCATTGACTGTTTCTAATTGTTGACTTAAAATAAATTAGGTGGCATTTTTCCATAATAATCAATTCACTTATAAATATATTAATTTCATTCCATGTTGCCATAAATGATATAATTTTATTAATTTTTAATGTTAAAATATCTTCCCTGTATTTGTACATCATTTTTATCTATTCACTGTTTGATGAAATAGTGTGATGTTTCCATAGCATGGATAATGTATTTAACTGTATTTAATAGAGAAGTAAAGAAAACTCATATATACTGGCTTGTTTTTTCTTTATAAAAAAGACCAAAAATAGCCAAAACAATCCTGAGTAAAGTATATCATGTATCACCATATATAATCTCAAGTGAAGCTACAAAAGCATAGTACTTAAACCAACCATCAGACTATGAAAAAGCCTTTATGTATTCTGAAGAAATTAGAACATATTCAACAAGTGATGATTAGAAAAACTGATTATCTTTGGTAGGGGCATGAGGGGGAAGGGAGTTTGAACAGCGGATACATCAATAAAAATAAGACTTTATTCACAATAAAAAAGGAAAAAAAAACTGAATGTCTATATGTAGAAAAAAATATATGTAACCAATAGCTCCCACTCTATGCTTTAACCTAAGTTTTTGGCCTATCCGTTCCAAGGTCCAAACTTGAAGTCTCACAGCTACTTAGAACCAAATAATCACACAAAATCTTATTTTAATTGCGAGCTGTTTGTCTTACGGTACAGGTTCATTATCAACTAGTTCATATCACTTAACTCATTTTGATTAATCTGGGTTTTACCACATGGCTTGTGGCTTTACCTGTACTTTTACATCTTGCTTTCTTAAAGGCAGTTTACAGTGTCTCCCCATGACTCCAAACTTCTTCTTTATCTATGCTTGGATTTTCTGCCTGCCTATAAGCTGTCTTGCCATAGGCCAGTATAGCCTCTTTATTAACCAAAGGTAGTCACAGCATATAGAAAGACATACCACATTATTACATAAAATTAAATTTAAATGAATCAAAGATCTCAACCTGACAGCTGAAACTTTGAAAGCACCAGAAAAGAAGGCTCAGCATATGTTACAACATGAAATCATAGGTAAGGATTTCTGAATAGGATTTAATTTGCTTAGAAATCTTTTTTCTCATAGATTTACAAAGGTTTTATTCAACAAAGACATAATCAATCCAATTTAAAAGACTCTACCACATGTGGGAAAAATTATCAGCAACTTTAACAGCTGACAGAGGCTAAATAGTTGTAGTATTAAAGAAAACACCAAAAAGACAAAAATTGCAATCTGAACAAAGAATTCTAAATAAAGAAAGAAAAATACAAATGACTGATAAATGCTTTACAAAGCATTTAGTGTAATTTTTCATCAAAGAAAATCAAATTGAAATGACTGAGATTCTGTATTACTTCAGTCAGAATGGCTTTCATTGCAAAATCAGATGAAAATAGCTGTAGATATTTACAATAACTATTAGAAGGAATGATCATAAATGGCATTCAACCAAAGAATGCAAATGTAGAACATTTAGCCAATGGAATAGTGTTCACTTATTAAGAAGAAAATAATTATGAAATTTTCAAATAAGTAGTTAAGAAAGTAAAAATTAATGAGCTAACCTATCAGAAAAAAATGTACTCAATTTTTCTTTCTTCTATTCTGTTTTTCAAAGGCACATACTTCATGTTGGCTTTAACCTTGCTCTATTAGACAAAAATGACATTCATTTAATGATCCACAGCCCTTTAGCTCCTATTTGATATTTTGACAGCTATGTGACACCATGGATAGTATTCTTTGTTTTGTTTTGCTTTGCTTTTTTTAATAGGAATATTGTGTGTGCTTGTGTGTTTGTATGTGTGTGTTTGTTGTATGTGTACATGCAGGTGGACTCACATGTCTATGCTCATGTGGTGGCCAGAAATTGGTATCAGGTTAATGTTACTCTGTTAACCTTTCATTGACACAGCATTTTCCACTGAGTATGAATCTCATTATTTTAGTGTACAAATGATCACTAACATACCTTTGAATATTTTTTACATTGTGCTTCAATCTAAATTTATCCATGTTTGTATAAGTATTTTACCCAGTAACCAAGATCTCCAACTCTTCCATCTTGTTTTACTTTGCATATTTTGATATTTAATGATATTAACTATCTCTTCATATATCTGCTTAGCTTTAGTTTTAGTATAGCTCATTTTAAAATCTCAATTGCAGACAAAAGGATAGTATATTAAAAGTTATATGCAACAACAAAAAATTTAATAATTAAATATATTTTGAGCAATAGTAATAATGATGATGATATCATAACTTTATATTCATTACATTCTTACAACTATAAAAGAAAGTATAAGAGCAATGTAAAAATGTAATCAAAACCAAACAGTAAATAGAATTACAATGTTGATTCATGCATAAATGCTCAACTGACCTACAGCCAGGAACCCAAAAATAAACTTTGGCAAAAATTTTAAGTGATATTGGATATATATATACTTCAAAATATGTGGGCACTAGCAACTAAACTTGACATGTGTCTACTTGTAAAAGAGCAGCAAGTTTTCTGAACTAGTCAGTCAAATCTCCAGACGAAGATGGAATTATTTAAAACAATATATTTCTGCAAGACTTTCTATTTCCTAATCAAAGACTTAGAAATCTTGATTGTCCTTTTTTTATTCTAAAGTCTCATTTTTTATCCATTTTTTATCCCCTTGTTCAAACTCCCTTCCCCCATACTGATCCCCCAAGTCACTCCTCATCTCCTTATCTCCTCCCCAGCAAGGGCAGGAGGTCCCAAGGTCTCAATGTGGCTTAGTTCAGCATCCACTCTTGGCAGATCCGCTTTCCTCACCCCAACATCAAGACTGGGTCAGTTGTTCCTCTGGAGGGAGGGAATGGGATCCAAGGTGCCGGTCCAAGGTGTTTCAGATCCCAAACTGTTCAGTGGTTGTGATTTGCAGCTTGGACATGCTTTGCTTTTTGCTTTTTTATGTTAAATAAGTGTGGCATTTAATTATTTTTTATTATGAATAACGTCATATTTTTTAATCCATGAATATACTTGTTCAAACTCCCTTCCCACTTCCACCCCTTCCAGTCACTCTCTCTTCTCCACATCACTTTATCTCCTTCCCAGCAAGTGGTAGGTAACAGGAGAAACTTAAGAGAGACATCCAGGGATCACACAGGGAAGGGGAAATAGGGAAGATCTCCTGAGTAAATTGGGATCATGTGAGGGAGTAAGCAAAGGGAGGTACAAGGAGATCATGAGAGACTGAGATGGTTGAGTGGGAGAACCAACAGAAAGAGAGAACAAATAAATAGATATGTTGATAAAGGTAGCCATTGTGGGGTGAGAGAGAAAGTTGTTGCTAAGGAAACATCCAAGAACCCAGAAGATACTCTTGGCTAGAACGCAAAGCAATATTTTAGATGGTGCCTAAGCAAAACTCCCCTATAATCAAATAAATGACCCCAATTATTGTCATTATAGAGACTTCAACCAGAAAATCATCGTCACAGAAGCAATTTATGAAAGAAAGAGAGGGACTGGAATGGAAAGATCAAACTATGATGTTGCCTACATTCTTTGTGTGTGTGTAGGGGGTTTAATTTCTAATGAGCTTTCATCTGTCCACTGTCCATACTACCATGGGCATTGGTGTTGTATCTGTTTAGCTTATGCTTAGACAGTCATAACATCATAGTATTAAGATTCTATGTGTGTAACTTCTAACATTTCTAGAATAAAAAATTCATTATTCGTCTTGCTTTTAAAATATTTCTATGCTTTCTTTCATAATGATCCTTAAGCCTCAGGTGCACAGGGTGTGTTTTAGCTGTATCATTTGTAAATGGGTCCATAGCTCTGGAGTTTGCTTGACTGGAGAGAAAGCTCCTTAAGGAAGATTGGAAACTATACTTATCTCTAAGGGTACAAACTAATATGCTGAATGTATTTAGAGATTAGTCTAACAAATATGCTGAATGCATTTAATGATTAGTCTAATTTAATAAATTGGTGTTTGTAAATTGTCCTTCTATATACATAATGTTACTATCTTTTTTAGTTGACTCGGTTCCTGATCCCAAGTATGATATCCCCGTTAATAAGAAAGTTATAAATCTATTAGAGAGCTTTTGGATACTGTCAAGGTTTTTAGCCTACTTCCACTTTAGGGCTATTTTGCCAATGCTGGTCATTTTTTCTTTGGTCCATAGTTATCAGAGCTGGGTTAAAGTGATGCTTGTTTTCCTTTTCTGGAAGCTTTTATAATGCCGGCTAGCAAGCTAATTGTCAGAGCAGAGACTTTCAGGTCAGTTTCAACTTGGGTTCTTTGGGACACATGTCTAAAGTACATGATGTTGAGAAATAAGGACATAACTGTTGCCTATTGGGAGCAGCCGAGCATACTAGCAATGTGTTCAGATTCTCTTAGGTAGTTCTGAACAACAACTTAAAAGAGGGTTAAGAAAAAAAGATTCTTTCATGGGGTTTAAGCAACTGTAAGAGCTTACTTAAATGTAGTTATTACCATAAATTCTTTATAAAAAATTATAGCTATTTTTATGTTTGGGGATTCCACAAAAGAAGTCTTGGTTGCAAGTCACCCTTTAAAATTATATGATACTAGAACTTCAAATATACGGAGAACAATTACATGAGCTGAGCACTAAGATAAGTAAGGGAGTGAATTGCTCTCCAGAAGGCATGTATTCATTACCTCTTTGCTCTTGAATGTGATCAGTTGTTTCATGTTTTTGATACTGTGAAATCTCTGAAATAATGGGCTGAAAGCTGGACTTGGGAGATGAATAAATCATTTTACTTTTAAGTTACTTTTGTCAGAGTATTTTTTATTAGCAGTAGGAAAAAAATTAAGACACAACTCAACCATTCAAATATCTCTAGACATTTTAATCCTTTTCTATACAATAAATGGAGAGAATGTATTGTTAGCTCAAACTCTTCCCATATCGTCTATTTCATGTTCCATTTTTAGTTAAATAACAAAACAATATTTTATAAATTTTCATAATATTGAGCTATCTGTTTATTGGACCATTAAATTTTGCTAAATCTAGTTTTGTGTTCCTTTAATTAAAAATCACCCTGAATTTTTAATACCTATTCATAAACATTTGTTATATTTCTGGGAATATAAAAAATATCTAAATAAACTTTCTTGAAATTTTAGCATGGCACCTTTAATATTACATTTTACATCTTCCTTTTGGAAATTTACTGAATCATAAGTATATTTATAAGTTTATAAATAGAAGCATATTTTGATGTGTGCTGATGAAAATCTACACTGTTTTACAGGGAAACTATCTCAGGAGAGGCACTAATTTCTTTAGGTAATGTTCATAACTGAATTTGAAAGTCATTTTCTTGATATCAACAAAAAGGATTAATTTCTCATCCTTAGGTGTAACGTCAGACATAATTACTAAATCATGTTTGCTAATTAAAAGACAAGCACAACCTTGGGGCAAGGGATGTAGACAACTCCTAGGTGCTAAGACTGGTGCATAACTAGGATTTCAAGTCTGCTAATAATAAATATACTTGAAAATGATTTTCCTCAGACTTATCAGAGAGTTATATAATTTGGCCAGAATAAAGATAGGCAGCCATGTCATTGTTAGGTCTTTATATTCCAGTACTGCAAGCATCCACATTTTTTTTAACAGAAATTTCTTTGTTCAATACCACTATTATATGATCTCTTAATCTATAAAAAGAATTTTGCATCTATCAACAAGCATAATACCTATCTGAGGGCTAAAGCAATTCAAACTGCCAAAGAAGAACACTGAAAATCAATCAAAGTTTTTGGTTTTGTTTTGTTTTTCAAGGCTGGGGGTAAAACTTGTTCATTTATTTGTTTGGTTGATTGGTTGGTTGATTTATTATTTTCAAAGACACTTCTGAATAACATCCACATTGTTTTATGATGCTACATCTATGCTTATTTATGTTTTAATATTTGAAAATCAGGGTATTGTTTTAAGGGATTTTCTCAGATTTGTTGCTTTCATTACATTATAATTTATTGAACTAGTTTTGAACATTTACTTTAATTTTGATTCCTTGTTAAAATGAATAAAATTACTGCAAAAATGTAAATGCGGAGCATTTGGTTGTCTTGAATATATGGTTTAAGTGAGTGTCTTAGGGAAAAAATTATTCTTATCTACAATTGTGTATATTACTGACATAAAATTTTATACAATGTACATATTAATATCCCGTCTCTTCAAAACTAAATAAAAATTATAATTATAATACATATGTACTAATTCTCACTACATTAGATTTTTTTTAGTAGTCATGTTTATGGAAATTTAGCTATCTGGTTTTTGTTTCAATTTATAGTTTTCTAATAAATAATAATTAAGGTTTTCATATGTTTATTAGTCATTAAAATGTTATAGTGTTTTGAACATGTTATATTGTGCATTAAACTTGTATTCATTTTTGTTTATTATCTATGCACTCTTAGCATAATTTTATTGACGAATACATATATTAAAACCATTTTTGAAAGCTGGAGAGATTGCTCAGTGTTCAAATTTAATTTTTGCTATTGTATAGTACCTGTACTTGATTTCCAGTGCCTATATTGTGATTTACAACAATCTGTAACTCTGGATCAAGGGAATCAAATTCCCTCTTCTGATCTTTATTCATACCATATATACACATAATATGGTGCAATGCAAGTAAATATTAAGTCATATTAAATAAAATAAGTAAATATAAAAAGTATCCACTATTGTGTTATTATAACTTTCACGTCCTTCAAATTGTCTTTTAGTGAGCAGATCTTAATTTTAATATAATCTACTTTTATATACTTTGTGGAATTTTATTAAATTTTAAATCTATTTTTATATTTTAAAGTCATAAATATGGTATGTATTTTTGTATTATTTATATCTTTCAGGTTAGCATTTAGACTTAGAATAAATATGTTTTTGATTTTTTACCAGGAAAGACATTGGCTGAATTTTTCTCCAAAGAGACATTCACAAATGTCTTTTTTCCTATGAAGGCCACTAATGCCAAACCAAATAATCAATTCCACCCAAGTATAGCTTGATAAATCAATACTACTTTTGTGGCCATTTATAGGAACATAACTGAGGGCTTACTTATCAAGGTGAGTCAAAGGCAACTACCACATCACTAAAAAGCCATTCAAGCATGAGCTTTGCCTTCCTGGAGCTGTCTGCCTACCTTTTAGGCAGCTTGGCCTGAGTAATTTTTATTGGCCAGGAATGGTTTACTGTTTTTATTATTTTGAAAAGAACCCTTGTGAATCATGGACATATGTGTACTTCATACATTTAAAATATTTTATAGAGTTTTGAAACCATCTAAAATTCCCTTTCCTCTGACGTTTGGGGTATTTCTATTTGAAGAAGTATCTAACTATACAACAGATAGAAGACTGGCTTTTTCTTTCTTACATCATAGATATCCAGTTGATAAAGTTCTTACCATTTATTTGCATTGCCATCATTGTGCTCCTTAAAATGTATTGATAACATAAAAATAATATCAAAACAATGCACAGCTCTCTTTATAAACTCTTTTATAAATATTTAAATTAAAATGTAATTTGTTTGTGTACTGTGATGGCAAATATTAGTTGTCAATTTGATCACATCCAGAATCAATTAAAATCCAAGCAGTTGGACACACTTGTAAGGGATTATTCTTGAATGGATCATTTGAAATGGAAGTCTAACTCAAATTACAAAACATCTGAGGCACACATCTTCTAGCAGCAACATACAGAAAAGGACATGAAAGAAGGAAGGTTTTGCTTTTACTTTTTTTGCCTTCACTCACAGGCAACTATATTTACTCTGCTTTGGAGGCACTTCCTTGCTGTTATTAAAACCTAATTCTCCATTGAGGTTCCAATGTATATAGGAGACCAGTTGAGATATCCAGTCTTGTGGAGCAAACAACTATCAGATTCTTGGTCTTGCTGTTGATAGACATGCATTATTGGAATAGCCAGATCACAGCCTGTTAAGCTACGCTACTATTTCCTCTTAGTATATATAGATTTATTCTACCAGTTTTCTTTCTGTAGAGAATTCTCGTTTATAATATTTAGACATATATGATATACTTCTTTTCCAGGAAATATATGTCTTATTTTTACCACTATATCATAGAAATTAGACTTCTTAAGGTACCTTCATGAGAAAAATAAAAGCAAACCTTTCATTTTTTTATATAACTCACAATAACTGAGGGAAAAGGCCACTGTGGTTATTTTGTATAGGAGAAAGACTGTTCTGAATTATCATTGAATGGATCACATTTGTTTGATACATAGTTTTCTTAGTTCCTGCTTTTTCAGTTTGTACCCCACTCACTTAATTTGTTAATGTTACAGCCAATCTCTAATAATTCCTTGTTTCTATTCTATTTTATTGACTCTATGAACTAAGAGATGAAAATTCAAAACATCTCAAAATAGTTTTGATTTGTGTTTCCATACTGACCAAGGATGTTGAGCATATCTGTAAATATTACTCAGTTTATAGGTTCATTTGTGTATAAAATTATATCTTCTGTAAATAACAGTGCTTTTACTTCTTCCTTTCCAATTGATTTCCTAATGATCTTTGGTTTCCTTTTGCTCTAGCTAAGATTTCAAGTAATATATTAAATAAGTATCAAGGGAGGGAGTGGACAACTTTGTCTTGTTATTCATTTTAATAGAATTGCTTTGAGTTGCTCTCCATGTAAGTTGATGTTGACTGTGTGCTTGCTAAAAATAACCTTACTTTGCTGAGGTGATGAGTTGAGATAATATTATGTTGATATTCCCCTTGTATCACTGCTCTCTCTAGAATGTTATTCTTAATGGTTATTTGATTTTGTCAAAAGCCTCTTATGCACCTAATAAGAAAATTATGTGGGGTTTGTTTTTCAGTATGCTTATAAAAATGGACTGCATTTAATGGTTTATATATTCAACCATTCTTGTGTCTCTGTGATAAATCCTACTTAGTTATGTTTAATAAACTTTTTGATGTGTTCTTGGATTTGGTTTGCAAGTATTATATTGAGACATTTTAAATAAATTTTCATGAAAAATTTGGTGTATAATTTTCTGTCTTTGTTGAGTCTTTTTTTAGTTTATATATCAGAGTAATTGTAATCCCATTAAAAGAACTATACAATACTTCTGTTTCTGTTTTGTGGAATCAATACTAATTGAGCAAGTTATGTTTTCTTATGTTAGGAAATATGTATGTGTTCAGAATATATTGTTAGAAAATGAAAATAAATACATAGTTATGAATGGGATATCTGGAAAGGGAGGTCAATGTTGGAAGGAGAAGCAAGAAGGAGATGAGGAAAAGACTATGGGAAAAGACAACAAACTTTAAAGATCAAATTAGGAATAGTATGGTAGCTAATACAGTAGAAGTTTCCTAAAATATATACATATTTGAAAGACATCTAACTGAAATTGTCAAATAATGAGGAAGACAAAGCCTCAACTGATCATCTTGTTACAAAATAAAGCCTCAAGTCCCAGGATTGAGTGAGATCTAATTGAATTGTAAGTTTGAAACTATGTAAATATGTGTTACATTTGTGTATGTTACAGAATATTTTTTTAGATAAGTATTGTAGTTGTTTTGTTTACAAATAAATGCAGAGATCCTTAATCTTGCTTATGAATGCCTAGCATTAACTTCATTTGTATCTAGCCAGCTTTTCTAAGTTATACTGCTTAGCTATAACTACATTTTTGCCTCTAAGTTTTTAACATGTCTTCATGCTGTGTAGTTTTCTTCCCTTTTCACTCTTTGGCTGGCTGTGCAGCTGGCCTCTGACATTCTCCCTTCTATCTCCTTTTCTTGTTCCTTCTCTTTTTCCTAGATTTCTCTTTTGACTTATTCTCTATGCATGCTAGTCCCACTTATTACCTTGTCCTGCCTGACTATTGACTGCTCAGCTGTTCATTATACCAATTAGGTGTTTTATGTAGGCAAAGAAACATAGCTTTATAGAGTTTAACAAATGCAACATAAAAGAATGCAATACATCTTTCCATCTTTAAACAAATATTTCATAGCATGAACAAATATAACACACCTTTAAATAATATTCCATGACAAAGTACAAATATGTTTCAATTGTTTGTGATGCATTTGTTTAACTATGTAAAGATTTGTTACATTTACTTACAGAATATTTATCTATGTAAAGAGGGGTTGCAATTATTTTATCTTACCTGCCAAAGACACTCCACTGATCTAATAGAATGCTGAATGTCAATAGCTGGGCAGTAAAGGATTAGGGATAGGCATGGCTGGCAGACAGAAAGAATAAGTAGGAGAAGTAATCTAGGATCAGGAAAAAATAAGTGAGAGATACCAGGGGCAACCTAGGCAGACGGCTTCCAGCCAGACAGACATGGAAGAAGCAGGAAAGTAAGTCATTCAGAATGAAGGCAAAGTACAAAGCCTCAAAGTAAAATGTAGATGAAGAGAAACCAGTTAAAATAACTTACAGGAGTTGATGGGACAAGACTACCCTAATGCTAAGCATTCATATGTACTAATAGGTCTTCATGTCATGATTTGTGTGCTGGTGATGCAAGAAAGCCTGCTACAAAGTAACTGATTTCAATATGACTTTTCAAATGCTTTTAATGTGAATTGTTCTTCTCCATAGTTCAACCCTTCTCATTCTCCTCCAATTTTATACTTCTATTCTATTTTCACCTCTGTCCTTTTATAATACCATACTCTATTTTTCCTTCTTTGGAATGTCAACCCCTCTTTCTCTGCACTAGTCTAAGTAGCTTCATAATCTCAATGGTTATTTTAATTGAAATGCATGCATCAAAAGTTTAAAATCTTATATCTTTATACAGAAGAAGATGCAACACTTGTGGTTTTATGTCTTGATTACCTTATGCAGAATGACTGTTTCTAGAAATGCCCAATGTTGTCAAAATAAAGGTAATCAATTATCAAATTGATATACCAGTATTGACTAAGATTCTGGAATAGAGACTTAAATATAGGAATTATTACCTTATGAGACATTAGTAAAAAACTGAAGAAATTTTAATAAAATAAGAGTTAAAAAGTTTGAAAAACACCATGGAGAGTTCTGAAAATAATTTAATAAATTTTTTGAGAACATTTAAGTTCACTAAATGAGAGAGAAAAGATATATCTGAATAATTACAACAAAAATGATGTGCTGTATGAAACGCCAGAGACAAAACTCTTTCCATCAAGTTACTATGTTAAATTATTTCAAATACTAGTGACAACTCAATACATAGAGGTAAACTATTAATTTAGCCATATTATAGTTCTAGAAAACTTGTTATATTTGCAATTACAAAGATTGTAAAAAATAAAAAAGAAATGAATCAGAACTGAAGATTATCATTTTGAAGAGTTTATTCTTATGTGAATGATAAAAATAAACTCAACATTGTAAAAGAATACAGACATGAAAAATTTTTGGTGTTAGATAATTACAAGGAAGCTTAATTTTAAATAATGCAGTTAAAAATATAATGCTATTTTGAGAAAATTTGTTTTCTATTTTAAAGTATACAATTATTACACACATAGTTACTTAGAAAAGTAAAACCATATTATTCCAGATCTAGAAATTATTTTAAAAGCTGCTATAATAAAGGCTTTTCACAGAACCATATGCTTTCACAGGTTTGGAAGTAAAAGCTCTTGCATGCTTTTCATACATTCTGGAGGAAACATGTATTCCTTGACTGGTTTCTCCATTGCTCCTCAAAGTCAATAATGACATCTGTCCTTCACTGTTGAAATCATCACATCATTTTTATGACTCTTTTTTTTATTGTTTTTCTTTTTTACTTTTTCAAATTTTTATAGAAGAAAGTCTCATTTTTTTATCCATGTATCAACTTGTTCAAACTCCCTTCCCCCTCCTGACCTCTCCTGACCTCTCTCTCTTCTCCCCATCTCTTCATCTCCTCCCCGGAAAAGACAGGAGGTTCAAGGTGGCTAAATTTAGCATCCACTCTAGGCAAGTTCTATTTCCTCACCCCAATATCAAAACTGGATCAGGTGTTTCTTTGGAGGGAAAGGGCTCCAAGTTGCCAGTCCAAGGCGCTTCAGATGTCATGCTGTTCAGAAGGTGTGGTTTGCAGCTTGGACATGCTTTGCTTTTTACTTAAAGTCCTCCAATGAGTGAGTACATCCCCTGCTTATCTTTCTGGGTTTGTGAGATTTGCTCAGGAGGATATTCTCCAAATGCATTCATTTGCCTGCAATTTTAGGATATCATTTTTTCTTACTGCTGAGTAGTACTCCATTGTGTATATGTACCACAGTTTGTTAATCCATTCTTCAGTTGAGGGGCATCTAGGTTGTTTCTAGGTCCTTGCTATTATGAATATTGCTGCTATGAATATAGTTGAGCAAATGCTTTTGGGGTATGAATGTGCATCTATAGGGAATATGCCCAATAGTGGCATTGCTGGATCATTGGGGAGATTGATTCTCAGTTTCTGAGAAACTGCCATATTGCATTTCAGAGTGGCTGAACAAGTTTACACTCCCACCAACAATGGAGGAGTTTTCCCCTCGCTCTGCATCATCTCCAGCATAGGCTGTAATCTGTTTTTAATCTTAGCCATTCTGTCAGGTATAAGCTGGCATCCCCAAGTTGTTTTGATCTGCATTTCTCTGATAGCTAAAGGTGTCACTTTTTCATGTGTTTTTCAGCCATTCGTAATTCTTCTGCTAAGAATTCCCTTTTTATTCTGAACCCTATTTTTAGTAGGGTTGTTTAGGGCTTTGGGCTCTAGTTTCTAAAGACTGATGTGATTACAATCTGTCCACTCCGAATTAAAAAAAAAAATCTGTTATTTTATCAAATTCTAAGGATATTCTTATAATCAACTTTTTTTTGTATGAGGTAACATATTACCAGGTTCTCCAAATTAAACTTTAAATGTCTTTGGAGGATGCAGTATTCTTCTCACCAGTATAGGAGATAAATGATAAATTGTATTATGAAGCAAAAAGTAATGCAAATGGCAGATAAATTGATGTAGCAGTGAACGACTTTGGAAATACTCTTTCAAATGAATCAATTTCACAATGCATTAGACAGAAATAATTTCTATTGATAGTGAGAATGGTATTAGAGACATTTGTGATAGTCGGAAGTGAGAAAAATACAAAATAGTCATTTGAGAGAGTAGAAATATGAATGAAATAGGACAATAAAATGTAATCACTGACACTAAAGATTGGATTGAAGTATAATTTTGTGATTTTATTTAACTATATTTAGCTTCATGTAAAATAAATATTCTATTATTTTGAGTTGTAATTTTGTAGAGTGATTGAGCAAAGATAGAGATGGGTGAACAAGCTAAGATCAAATGAAAAGATAGGATTAAAGTAATTTGACATTGAAAATTGAGCTTTCAGCGAATACTAAGAATTTAGTTAGAAATTCTTATTGAATCAAACTTTTTTCAAAGATGTCTGGAATAGCACCTAAACCTAAATTGGTAGTGCTGCAAGTAAATTTTATATTATATTTATAGAGATATTACAATTTTTATTGTAGAAAGGCTGTAATAATACTCTTTAAACCACTGGTTCTCATCCAAATATAACATTTTAATACAGGTTCTCATGTTGTGGTGACCCCAAACCATAATTTTTTTCCTGCCCCAATTGTAATTAAAATATGATAATGAATTGTATGTAAATATATGTTATGGAGAATACCAAAGGGAAAAAGGGTCCCAACCCACAGATTGAGAAACATTGCTTCACAATTTACTGTTAAGTAAACAACAAAAATACAAATAGAAAACAGCAGGTACCACTAATAGAATATCTGTGTATACAGAAATTTTTACAAGTCAATAGAAAATGGATGTTTAAAATGGAAGTCAAATAGAGTCTGGCATTATCAACAAGAGTTAAAAGAAACATTGGAAACAAATAATGGATTGGCATATAATTAACAAGAAATTTAAACTTTTCAGCAAAGAAATAAGGACAGTAGAAAATAGAAAGAAATCTTAGGTCATGGAATTGATAGAATTAATATTAGTAAAATAAGTATTTTACCAAAAATTCTTACAGTTTTACAAAATTTCATTAACATCCAGATAGATAAAGTCTTATCCAATCTAACCAAAAAGCAAAGAAAGACAGTATCCAAATCAACAAAATCATAAATGCAAAAGGGGACATAACAACAGACCCCCCCCACCAGAAAATCCAGAGAATTTTCAGGTCACACTGGAAAATCTATACTCCACAAAAAATGAAAAACCTAGAAGAAATGAGCAGCTTTTGGAACAGGTACCATTTACCAAAATTAAATCAAGATCAGATTAAATACTTAAACAGACCTATAACCCAAAGGAAATTGAAGATCTCATAAAAAGAATCCTCAGTAATAAAAGCCCAGGTCCAGATGGTTTCCATGCAGAATTCTCCCAGACATTCAAAGAAGAACTAATAACAATACTCCTCAGACTATTTCATACAGTAGAAACTGAAAGAATATTGCCAAACTCTTTTTATGAGGCCACAATTACCCTAATACCCAAGCCACCCAATGACAAAACAAAGAATTACAGACCAATGTTCTCATGAATATTGATTGATGTAAAAATTCTAAATAATAGGAATTCTCAGCAGAAGAATTATGAATGGCTGAAAGGCTCTTGAAAAAAGTGCTCATCATCTTTAGCCATCAGAGAAATGTAAATCAAAACAACTTTGAGATACTACCTGACAACTCTCAGATTGGATAAGATAAAAGACACAGAGGAAAGCCTATGCTGGAGAGGGTGTAGAGCAATGGGAACACTACTCCATTGTTGGTGGGAGTGTAAGCTTGTTCAGACACTCTGGAATGCAGTATGGCTGTTGCTCAGAAAACTGAGAATCAATCTCCCCAAGGAACCAGCAATACCACTTCTGGGTGTATACCCAAAAGATGTACAGTCGCACTCCAATGGCATTAGCTCAACTATGTTCATAGCAGCTATATTTATAATAGCAAAAACCTGAAAACAACCTAGATGCCCCTCAACTGAAGAATGGATTAACAAACTGTGATGCATTTTTACAATGGAGTACTACTCAGCAATAAGAAAAAAATGATATCCTAAAATTTGCAGGCAAATTGATGATTTTGGAAAATATCCTCCTGAGTAAGGTATCACAAACCCAGAAAAATGAGCAGAGGATGTGCTCACTCATTAGTGCACTCTAAACAAACAAGCAAGAAAAAGCAAAGCATGCCCAAGATGCAACTCACAACCACTGAACAGCTTGGGATCAGAAACACCCTGGACTGACCCTTCGGATCCCACTCCAACTATAGGAACACCTGACTCACCATTGAGGCAGGGGGGACAAAACTGGATTTGGCCAGGAGTGGAGACTGACCCAAGCATTATTGGGTCAGTGGGACCATAGGACTGTCTGCTCCCTGCCCAGGGAGGGGATGGGGAGTTGTGGAGAAGAAAAAATGACCTGATGTGGCGGGAGGGGGAAGGGACCTTGAATAAGGATATACAGGGATGGAAAAAAAAATTCAGAGGGAAAGCTGAACACAAAATAAATATATGTGTAGCAATCTTATTTGCATTATCACCCTTGATAAGTTATGCTTATGATTTTTATCTTCTTTATAGTTATTGTTAACTTTTCAGCATTTTAAATTCATTTTATTGTTTTTCTTGATAAATACAAAATAAATAAATAAAAAAAAAACGATGTTCAATTTCATTTGGAACAACAGGAAAGCCATGATTGCCAAAACAATTTTGCTCAACAAAAGAACCTCAGGAGGCATCACCATCCCTGATTTCAAGTTATACTATAGAGATGCAGTATTAAAAACATTCTGGTACTGGCATAAAAACAGACTTGTGGATCAATGGATTCAAATTGAAGATTCAGACATAAACCCCCAAGCCTATGAACACCTGATATTTGACAAAGAAGCCCAAAATATTCAATGGAAAAAAGATAGTGTCCTTAACAAATGGTGTTGGCATAGCTGGCTGGTAGTGTGTAGAAAAATTGAAATAGATCCAAGCCTATCACTGCACAAAACTCAGATCTAAGTGGATCAAAGACCTCAACATAAACCCAGGAACTCTGAACTTGATAGAAAAGAAAGTGGGAAATATCCTCAAATGCTTTGGCACAGGTGACCACTTAATAAATATAACACCAGTAGCATCACAGAGACTAAGAACAACAATCAATAAGTGGGATCTCCTGAAACAGAGAAGCTTCTGTATAGCCAAGGACACAGTCAATAAGACAAATTGACAGCCTACAGAATGGGAAAAATTGTCTCAACTCTACAAGTGACAGAGGACTGATCTCTAAAATATATAGAGAACTCAAGAAACTAGGGCCCAAAACTTTGAATAACCTAATCAGAAAATGGGGTTCAGAACTAAAAAGGGAATTCTCAGTAGAATTCCAAATATCTGAAAGGCACATGAAAAAGTGCTCAACTTCTTTAGCCATCAGAAAAATGCAAATCAAAGCAACTTTGAGATACCACCTGACATTTGTCAGATTGGCTAAGATAAAAGACACAGATAACAGCCTATGCTGGAGAGGATGCAGAGTCAAAACAAGCAAACAAACAAACAAAAAACAACTCCTCTATTGTTGGTGGGAATGTAAGCTTGTTCAGCCACTCTGGAATGCAGTATGGCAGTTTCTTTGAAAAATGGGAATCAATCTCCCCAAGGATCAAGCAATACCACTGCTGGGCATATACCCTAAAGATGCACATTTGCACTCCACATGTATTAGCCTCAACTATTTTCATTGCAGTATTATTTGTAATTGCAAGAACCTGGAAACAACCTAGATTCCTATCAACAGAAGAGTGGATTAGTAAACTGTGGTAAGTCTACAAAATGAAATACTATATAGCTGTAAAAAAAATCCTAAAATTTGCAGGCTAATGGATGGATTTAGAGGATATTCTCTTGAGTGAGGTATCACAATCCCAGAAAGATAAGCAGGGGATGTACTCACGCATTAATGGACTTAAACAAAAAGCAAAGTATTCCCAAGCTGTGAAACACAACCACTGAACAGCATGTGATCTATAGCTTTTGGACTGGCACCTGAGAACCTATTCCCTCCAAAGGAACACCTGACCCTGTCTTTCTGTTGGCATGCGAAAAGCGAATCTGCCTGTAATGGTTGCTGAACTAATCCATCTTGGGACCTCCTGCCCTTGCTGGGGAGGAGAAAAGAAGTTGGGGAGAAGAGAGTGTGACTGGGAAGATCAGGATTTGGAACAGAGTTTGAACAAGGGAATACATGGATAAAAAATGAGACTTCTTACATAATAAAAAAAGAAAAAAAGATAATGAAATCAGTGAAACATATAGAAAAATCAAGAAAATGAGTTCCATCTTAGAAAAATCTTTTTAAACAAGATTTAAAATTCTCAGACAAACTATGCAAAAGAAATGAAAAAGACCCCTATTTATATGAATATATAGATTTCAATTAAGACATTCGAACAAATTCCATGAGAAAGAGAGCTATTTCTGCCTATTACCAGCTGTATCAGTCACCATAATGGTACCTGTGCCACAACTGAGCAAAACAGTAGAGCTGGCCATGTACGTATAGGTGTGGGTGGCCAGGCCTTGAAAGCAGTGGAAGTGGATCTTTTGCTTACTTCTTATTGCATTGTGTGAGCTAGCTGGGGTAATGCCAAAAAGTTCGGCACAATTTGACTGAAGCAGTACTAACAAGTATAAAGCAAATAGACAAAAACTGAGTTAATAGACAAAAGATACAGATGAATTGACCATAAATTTTTACCAAACCAATAAAGAAGAAATAAGCCCAATATGTCTCAAATTATTATATACTATATAAAATGTCAAAATATTTAAAGTTTCTTGGACAATTTTTGACAAAGTCAGAATTACATTCACAGATGAATCAGATAACAATGCAATGAAAAAAATATATAGTAATCTCCCTGGTTGATATAGTTACACAAATTCACCATTAATCACTGACATAACAAGGTCATTAAGATTATCCATCATTGTCAAACCAGCATCATTCCAGGAATGCATATATGGTGCAATACACTTGAATGTATAAATGTAATCTTCCAGAATAATAAACTCAAAGACAGAAATGACATGATAATCTCAGGAGATACATGTAAATTCTTCAGTAAAGTCTAATATTCCTTTATAGAAAAGCCTGGATAAATATGCAATTAAAGAAACAAACATGAATATATCAAAGGCAATATACCATAAGCCTGCAGTCAGCATTGTGCTAGGTGGGAAAAAATCAAGCATTACATTAAAATAATGAAAATAACATATATGTCCATTTCTTTCACTCTCCTTCAATATAACACTTTGACTCAAATGAAAAGTGATAATACAGGAAATGAAAGAGAATGATACAAATAGGAAATACAGAAGAAAGAGTATTCTTCTTGTAAGAGTTTATTATACTATACCCAAAAGACTTTAAATTTTTAACAGAAAATTACAGTTAATAAACACTTTTATCAAAGTGGCATGATAATTAATATACAAAATTCATTAGAAATCCTATATCCCAAATGCTTACATACTTAGAAAGAATTCAGAAAAATCCATTTATAGTAGCCACAAGAAATTAGGATAATGTCAAAAATGTTACCATAACTAATTTCAAATTGTCAGGCAGCATCATAGTGTGATAGCTTACTTTTCCTTTATGGTAAAACTCTGACCAAGAGCAACTTGAAAGATAAATGGTTGTATTTTGTGTATGTCACATCAGGCTTCATCATTGTGGGAAGTAAGGATAGGAGCTTAAACAGAAGTAGCAGAGACTATGAAAAAATTCTGCTTACTGTCTTGCTCTCAGAGTATATTCTTTGTACATCTTATGATCCATTTACCCTGCCAAGACATAATGCCATCCACAATTACTTAAATTCTCCTAATCAATGATCAATAACATTGGCAAGGTATAAACTTATGGTCACTAATCAGGGGGTTCAACTTGATTAACCTAAAAAAAGTAACCCTCTACTAAGAAATTACTTTCAACATATGGATCTATTGGCATGTATGTGAGAGATCTTCTTTATTGGTAATTGATGTAGGAAGACTCAGTTCACTGTGGGCTATACCATTCCTGAGCAAATGTGCTATATGAAGAATACTAATACAAACCAGAAAAAGCAACCTAGTAAGCTGCATTTCTATACAGTTTCTGCTTTAATTTCTGCCTCTTGGTTCCTGCTTTGAGCTCCTACACTGGTTTTCCTCAAGATTAGGCTATAATTGGTAACCCAAAATAAGCCCTATAATATTCAAGTTGCTTTTGGTCATGGTATTTATTATAGAATGGTAGAGGCAAACCAAGACACATATTGAAATTTTCATGGTACTGGCACAAAATAGATAAATGGTCAATGAAATAAAAATAGAAGTCCCAGGTATAAGACTATACAACAAATGGTCTTGGGGAAGCTAGATGTTCAAAAGTAAAAGCACAGAGCTCAATTTTTTTCTCTCACTGTAGAAATGCCTCAACTCCAGTGAGTCAAAAACTGAAACCTAAGCCTTAAGTGTCTGAAACTACAAGAGCAAATACTGGTTCAGACAATACAAGATACAGCCATAGATGAAAAATAGGCATCCAATCAATCACACAGAAAATCAGTTCAACAATAGACAAATTGTATTTCAGAAAAAAGCTTTATTTATGACAACTATAACTGTCAAGTGAAAAGGTTACACTCAGTAGAAGAGAATATTTTCATCCTATACATTTTAAAGAGGATAACTACCTAAAATCTATGATTATTCAAAAAATTATATGATGAGGAAACTTACAGAAACAGCTGACCCAAGTTATTAGAAGCTCATTGACTCTGAAATGACAGCTGAGAAACCTTTGTAGAAGTGAACTAAGCTATCCAAATGTGGATAACAGTGGAATAGCAGGGACAGTTTGTGAAATTTCTGGTAGTCAGAGCAGAATTTATTCCTGGTGCATGAACTGGCATCTGGAAGTCTATTCCCTGCAGAGGAACACCTTGCATAGCCTTGATAATGTGAATATGGGTTTGATCCTAAATCTACTGAATGTGCCAGACTATATTGACTCACCCTGGGAGTCCTTATACTCTCTGAGGAATGAATGGGAGGATAGGATATTGGAAGCTGGGGAGGACTGGGAAGAGGAGATGGAAGGGGAAAAATGGTGGGTATGTTAGAACATTGTTTATGTTTTTTAAAAAAGAAAATAAACTAAGCACAAAAAAAAAAAAAAACGAGCAACCCAACCACAAAGGCTCTATTCCTAAAAATAAGTGATATAAATAAGTATTAAATACCTTTAAAAGAGTTCCACAGTATTAGCTATTAGGAGATACAAGTTAAAATAAATTTGTGACTCATTCTCTCTTAGTCTTAGTGGCTATTATAAAAAACAACAACAACAAACTCAAATGAAAACTGATGCTGGTGAGGTTTTTGGAAAAGTAGAATACTCTTTCACTCTTCAATGGAGTATAAACTTTGGAAGATGCTATAGAATTCACCATGGAGTTTCTTGAAGCAATAGCACTATTGAAAATATACTCTGAGGACTATATATGTAACAAGGAAAATAACAGTTCATCCATGTTCATGCTACTCTACTAAAAATAGCTAGGAAAGAGAATGAGTCTCTATTAACTGATAAATTAGTTAAAAAAATGTAGACATACACATTAGAATTATATTTAGCTCTAAAGAAAAATTAAATAATAAAATTTGCATTTGAAGAGTTGAAATTAGAAATTATATGTAGTTATATGTTAATGTAACTTAATACAGAGGTACAATTATCACATTTTCTCTCACATACTTAGCTTTTATTTTTTTTATATTTGGATTACTCATAGAAGCCCAAAAAACTAGAAATGGGCAGATTGAGAAATTCCTTAAAAGCAAAGGAACAGTAAAACATAAGTGAAAAGAAATTATGGAGAAAAATACTGAGGATATCAGGGATTAACCAGAGAGAGAACATACTCATTATTATAGTCTGCAAAGTAGGTATTGCTTGTATAAATAGCAATAAAGTATTCTTATAAATGGATAGAAAATTAAAATCAAGATATGATATTCTTTAGAATCAGAATTGAGTAATATTAGTTAGACATTACACAAGTAACTTCAATAAAATCAAGAAAAATTTGAACTCAACTAAAATCTTTTCCATTTAATTCTCAGGACATAACTAATAGAATGAAACAAGTAGGCTAAGTTCAGTGTTATTTTTCAGAGTAAAAATGTGGAAAAATTTAGATTGACCACATGTTGATCTAGCAAATCGTTACTGGCCTTTTCCAACTGTTTTCTAGTGCATGAAAAATTTAGTTTAATAGAATTTTGGCAAATATATATTTAACTTAACAAAGTATCAAAAATAATGAAATTTAACAGCCTCAGTTTTAAACATTCAATTTTTAGGAATGTCATAGATTACCTTGTGATTCTCAAGGAAGCAAAATTATTTTTGAAAGTGGAATAAAGAACATAAATCAAATAAATTGCTTTCAAAAATATAACTTCATATTATACTGTCCCTCAATAATAGGAAATTAATCATCAATTCATTACATCAATCAGTTGATATCAATGTAGGGAAGATTTTTACCAATGAGTACTATTAATCTAAAGATTTTTAAAGAATTATGTCAATGCTAAGGCAATTATCATAACATCTATTTCAGAAAATAGAAAATCATTTCCCAAAACAATGTCAAAAGCTAAGAACAACTGCCAATAAAAATAAGTTCTCAGTGGTCTGGAAGTAATGATTCTAATTATTGAAATCACTTGTACTGTTTTTGTTTCCACTTCATACTTCAAACAAAATTGTGTTTGTCTCTAATTTATTGTCAACATGCAAACCTGTTTCCATCTCAATGAATAGGATTATAACCGTTCAAATGTAAGTCATTGTTTTTTTAGGCTGCAATGTCCAGGCTAAGGCAAAATAAAATATCCAGGAAATTAATGATTGTGCCACAAATAACACCTTGATAAGAAATGAAAAGAAAATTTACCAGTATTTGTGGAATATTTTTCTTCATAGAATAAGAAAATAGGATTACACAACTCTATCAGTATATGTGTGACTATAGAGATATGGTAAAAAAAAAATCAGAGAAAAAAAAACCCCAGGAATGACTTTAGATATTTTGCATATGAATTTGAAATGAGCATCCATTAAAATATTGCAGAGTCAGTTGGAATTCTAAGGTACATTAATAATTATCCAACTGAATGTTTCAGACTATGATTGAATTTCTTCCCAAATAATAACAGAATGTTTTGTAGCATCTATATCACTACCTTTAATGTTTCAAATGCATAACCATCATACACAAGCAATTCTAAATATATATAATCTATGGATAATTATTTTACAGTATCTGTACCATTAGCCTTTTCTGATTTGTTGGTATTAGTAGAATCCCTTTTATGTTTAAATTGAACTAAATGTGCCCTCACCAACTTCATGATTTTAAATAAAACTCCATCAAATTTTGAACCTTAATATATAGCTTTACATAAAATTATAATAAATTACCTTGAATATATTAATATTCTTGCCTGTCTAGATTATTCTGGCATACTGAAACTTTGTATCTGAATATCATATATATGTATATATGCATGAGTGCAATCTTCTTTTACTACCTGTCATTGAGAAGTATGTTACAAAAATTTTCAAAACATCCATTGCCTAAAAGCTTAGGAAATACTCTATATTATTCATAGAAAAGATATTTATGTAGAGCCATGGTTCACCTCTACCAATATGAAATATTCATTCACAGATATACTTAATATTTTAGACAATCTATAGGCAATAAAATGAAAATATGACTAAACATAGACAAATGACACCTTGCACTATTTACCTTAATGTGATTAGTATAGAAATGCAGTCCAAATGCAGAGAAAGCCTATTGTTTAATGGCCCTAATCTCTTTTCAAATTATTTCACGTCTGTGCTTAATGATGTACATATTGTGTTAAGTCTGTGTACATATTGCTAAAATACACCTTGTCATTAAATGTCAAATATATCACAAAAATGTGTGTTGTATTACAATTCTTAAAAATTTGTTTAAGCTTATATTTTATTTTGTTTATGAGTCAAGATCTTGTGTTGTCTACAGTGACCTTGAACTCACAATGTAGTATCACACCACGACCTTGAACTCCTTATCCTTCTACTTTTCCACTATTGCTGAAATTCAGCCATAGTCTATCATGCATTTTATGTGTATGCATTTTTAGTTTTTTATTCTTTATAGGAAATTGCTAGGTTAATTATGATTGATAGAACCATACATTGAGATCAATAATGCATTTTCACTTTCATTTTTTTTTTATTTTTTAAATTCAGATTTTTTTCCTTCTTTATTTTGTATTTATCAAAAAAACACAGTAAAAAGAATTTAAAATGTGGAAGAGTTAATAATAACTATACAGAGGATAAGAATGATAAGCATGGCTTATCAAGGGTGGAAATACAAATAAGAGTGCTACACATATATTTTCTTTGTGTTCATCTTTCCCTCTGAATATTTTTTTTCCATCCCTGTATATCCTTATTCAAGGTCTCTTCCCCCTCCCTGGTCATTTTTCTTCTCTGCGACTCCCCATCCCCTCCCTGGGCAGGGAGCAGACAGTCCTATGGTCCCACTGACCCAATAATGCTTAGATCAGTCTCCACTTCTGGCCAAATCCAGTTCTTTCAGCCCTCCCTCAAGAGTGAGTCAGGTGTTCCTATAGTTGGACTGGGGTTTGAAGGGTCAGTCCAGGGTGTTTCTGATCCCAAGCTGTTCCGTGGTTGTGGTTTGCCGCTTGGGCATGTTTGGCTTTTTTTCTTGTTTGTTTGTTTAGAGACCACTAGTGAGTGAGTATATCCCCTGCTTATCTCTCTGAGTTTGTAAGACTTCGCTCAGGAGGATTATCTCCAAATCCATCCATTTGCCTGTGAATTTTTGGATATCATTTTTCCTTACTGCTGCGTAGTATTCCATTGTGTAGATGTACCACAGTTTGTTAATCCATTCTTCAGTTGAGGGACATCTAGGTTGTTTCCAGGTTCTTGCTATTACAAATAATGCTGCTATGAACATAGTTGAGCTAATACCTTTGGAGTGTGAATGTGC